>APFE031208759.1:0-15238 GCA_000404065.3 Pinus taeda
TATCCTTCAAATCCCTTATCCAAGAAACATAAAAGAACTGCAAGCATTCCTTGGAAAGATCAATTTCCTGAGGAGATTTATCCCAAATCTAGCCGAGCTAACAAGGCTACTGAGCAACATGTTGAAAAGGGATGCCAAAGTAAAATGGTCTCTTGAAACCAAGCAGACTTTTGAGAGTATAAAAACTGTCTAACTCAAACACCTATCCTCACCAGTCCTCAATTCGACAGAGATTTTATCATTTTTTCCTTCGCATCTGAACACACTATAGCTGTTGTCCTTCTGTAGAAAGATGATGAGGGCAACGAAAAGCCAATTGCTTTCTTCAGCCGAGCTTTGAGAGACACACCCTTGAAATATCAGGTTATGGAAAAGCAGGCCTATGCCCTGGTCAAAGCCATCAAAGATTTCAGAATTTACATCCTATACTCCCACGTGATTGCCTATGTCCCTAATGCTATTGTAAAGGATATACTAACTCAAGAGGTACTGGAAGGCAAAAGAGGCAAGTGGATTGCCAGCATCCTTGAAAACGACATTGAAATAAAGCCCACCAAGCTCATAAAAGGACAAGGGTTAGCCAAACTAATGTCCGAGACAAACTTCCAAGCATTAGACATTAATCAACTAGACGATGAACCGGAGCTGGCGACTCCACAGATCAGTGAAAACTTCATGCAATCCCCATGGTACGCTGATATTTGCTTTGTATTGTTAAACCTGTGTGCTCCCCCAGGATTGTCCAGAACCAAGAAAAGATTTTTAAGGATGAAATCATCAAAATTTTGTGTCATAGATGGTGCTTTATTTTGGAAAAATCATGAAGGTATTTTTCTTAATTGTTTAACTATAAATGAAACTAAAAGCATCATGAAAGAATTCCATGCAGGGGACTATGGAAGACACTTATATTGGAAATCGACGGCTGACAAGATCTTACGAGCTGGTTATTACTGGCCCTCTTTATTTGTAGATGTAAAGAAGTTTGCTGTCTCATGCCACAAATGCCAAATCTTTGAAGGGAAAAGAAAACTATTGCCCTTGCCCCTTAAGCCCATTTCAACCGAGAAACCTTTTCAATAATGGGGTCTCGACTTCATTGGAGAAATTCATCTCTCTTCCTCAGGCCAACACAAGTGGATTTTAACAGCCATCGATTATTTCACTAAGTGGATTGAAGCCATCCCATGTAGGCAAGCAAATGAATCCACCATTATCCAATTCCTTGAGAGCAATATCCTTTCTAGATTCGACTGCCCTGAGAAAATTATCACTGACAACGCTGTTGCTTTCAAATCCAAAAAAATGATCAAATTTTGCCATAAATACCACATCACCTTAGGCCACTCCACATTTTACTACCCTCAAGGTAATGGCTTGGCCAAGTCTTCCAACAAAAGCCTCATCAATATCATAAAGAAACTGCTGGAAGAAAACAAAAAGAACTGGCACAGGAAGCTCACAAATGCTCTGTGGGCAGACAGACTTTCCACCAAGAAAATCCATTGGGATGAGCCCTTATGAACTTGTATATGGCATGGAAGCCAAGTTCCCTTCATCTCTGGGCATTCCTACTATTAAATTGTTGCAAGAAGTTCAGGCTAAACCGAATGACATGCAGAGAAGAGTTAATCAAACCATTCATCTTCAGCAAACCAGAGAACAAGTCTTCAACAGAGCTCAAATACTGCAAGAAAAAATTAAAAAGATGTTTGATAAGAAGGCCAAAGCAGAGGATTTTTGGGTGGGCAGCAAAGTTCTAAGATGGGATTCACGAAGAGAAGACAAGGGCAAACACGCAAAATTTGATTTTCTGTGGAAAGGTCCGTACATTATCAGCGCTGTACAAGGCAATAATACCTATTTTCTCAAATCTCTAGATGGTAGCACAACTGAAGAAGGCCCTGTCAATGGCCGAATGCTAAAGCACTACAATGATCCTTTTGATTGAAAAGAGCAGGCGATGTTTTAGTTTGTACATAGAATATTTGTATATACCAATATCTTGATTTTTCTAAGAATCCATGATGCTGAAGCACACAGAAGAAAGCAGGCAGTGCTTTACCGTTCAACAACAGCACAATTGAAGGAAAGAGTTGTTCCCAATCCAAAAGATCAAATCAAACCAATAGTCAGCACTAACAAGTTCAAAGTACAACCATAGCAGAAGAAACAAGGCAATCTGACCTGTTGTTCTTGGCTTCTCACAAGGAAAAGCCATCCCAAGTGGAGCACTGTTAGCCTCCTGCTGCAGCAGGTTACTCATATTTCATGATTGACATTTTTACAGACCAAATATGTCATACTTTTCATGCTACAAGGCTCCATATTTGCTTAATAGTCTCCAAGCGAAGAAGGCTACTCAGAGTTCATCCAATCGCTTTCTAAATTTTGAGAAGTTATTCCAATGTTGCACAATTTTCAGTTAAAGGGAGGTCCAAACAGCTTAATCTTGGTCTCCCTAGGTTTCAATTTCCTGTTTTAGAATATAGAGAAAGAAAATCTGTCCAAACAGCTTAATCTTGGTAGATTCTTAGATAGGTAGAGAATCAAAGGAGCCCAACTGCTTAATCTGGGCCCTCGGATGAAATAAGGGTAGTTTGTAGATAGGAAAGCATAAAAAAAAAGAAAATTTGAAATAATGGGTTTGCAAGTCTAAATGCACCCAAACAAAAAAAAAGAAAATGTTAGGTAATAGGCTGGGTAGGTAGTTTTGAGGTTGCAGATCTGATTGCTGATCAGTCCAGGTTTTCAAGGTGTCATCTCTACTCGGACAAATCACCAGGCAGTTCTATGTGAAAAGCTCAAAACAGGCATAACTAACTTCCTTTCTCCATCTCCCCCAAATCATTAACTAATTTCCCCAAAAAGAGGTCAAGATCTGCTTGATACCTCTTAGTTTCATCACTTTCATGTCATTAGCTTGGGTGAAGATCTGCTTCACTCAAGGAAATTCCATACTCTCTCTATAAGGTTCTATCCCCTCATTGCAGCCTAAGATCTCCCAAACTTAGCGCTTTCCTACCATCTCCATATTGACTACTGACATTATTATTTAACTCCCTATATTTTTCCCATCCCCCTACTAAAACTATGTAAATCATCCCCTATGTAAATATCCCTCCCCCTGGTTGAAAATAACCATAAGTACCCCCGGGAATTGCTCAATTTGTCTGAAACTTGGCAAGAACCCTCATGCTGCCCCTTCAAACCATCTTCTAAATGAAATATACTCCTTCCAAAGCATAAAATCCCTTTGCAGGTTATCGGACCCCTTCCGAGGCCTCAAATGCTTTTCTAAACGCACGTACTCACTCCTTCCGACTGCAATAGACCCTTGTTGATTTCCTTAACACTCTGCAGATCCTAGTAAGCCATCTTGCGTCGCCATATCACAAAATTCTCACCATATAGTTATGCCCCATCAGTTGATTACCCGATGCGATATCGCGATATTGGCGATCGGCAGTCGCAAGCATCACATGTCCAAAGTAAATACCTTCTCGTTCCCCGCCGATGCGATATTGTGATCGCATCGGAAAAGTTCATCACATCGCATTAAAGTATGAGCACCCTGCCACGTCACATCTGTACCAGGGACCACTGCTGACGTCAGCCATCCACTGCACTGCTGACGTTAGCAGCCAAAAAACCGAAAATTCGCGCAGGAATAAAAATCGCACTTCGGAGCTCCGGAACAAGAAACAGAGGCAGTTTTCGATGCGCTTCGCGCATCGCTACCAGAAATAGGTCGTTTTGGGGAATCTTTAGGGAATATTTTGATTCCTTGGCCCGTTTTGCGCCGAAAAAGCCCGAAATTTCCCAATTTTGCCAAATTAATCTGGTTTAAAGATAGGAAAGGACCAGAGACAAAGATTAAAGAGTATCAGATCAAATCAACAGGGAAAAAGCACGTCAAAGAGTATCAGCAGGCGGCGGAGACCATCAATGTAGCGGCAAAGAGTATCAGCGAAGATCTTAATAGCGGCCCAAAGCAGGAGAAAATTTAATACCTTCCAGCAAAGTCAGAGAAAGACTGTGAGGCCACTCAAAAACTCTCAAATCATGGTTAGTGCACATAGAACTCGCACCAGAACAGAACTACAGATCCCAAAGCACAGTCATTCCAACAGTACTGCATCGAGCCTCCAAGGGCCACATTGCACTCTTTTTGATTCAGCTGCCTCTAGCGCAGCCCAAAGGACTTACCTGCATTTAATTCCAGCGACAATTAGGTTTTTAGAAAAAGCTTTTCCGGCATACCTGTTTAGGTAAATTGTAATAAATGACTTTCTGATATTTTTCTTATATATACCACCCTGAAAGATGGAGTAGGGGTTGGTTGGTGAGTCGAGGAAGTTGCTTAATCTTCGGTATCTCGACATTTTCTTCAAGCAGATACCCACACTGTAATTGTCATACTTTCTATAATCAAAGATTGTTGAAAGCATGGATTCTGAAACTATTTGATGTGTTAATTGGCCGAGGAGTGATTGTGGAATTCCTGTGCTTCTACATGGTTCAATAAGTGTTTCTCAACTCTGTTAATTTTTCATGTTTTGTTTTACCACCGTTCTGCCATCTAAATTGCAGAAAAGAAGAATAGTAGGATTTGTTTAACTACACCTTAGGCTCAATTTCCTGCAATTTTTCATGTTTTCATCAGAAATTGTTATGAACATGTATACTTAAATGATCTTGTTTACGCTGTTTCTTTCACATATGAATGAGAGTTTAGGAATTCTTAGCTGCTCCTAGATAACCATTCATTCACTTCTCCTCTCTTTCAGTTTGATGAAAGATTCTCCTTTGCCTTTCATCTCTGATCGTCATTCCATCCTTTCAGTAAATTGATAACTGTATCATGTGTGGTTATCCCGCTCCTTAATCCTCTTGTGACCAAGAAAACGCAACAGCAAGCCTTAATCCATGACTCCATGCCCAATGGTTTGAAACTTATCACATCTTACCTTGCCTCTTTGCTTGAAATTTCTACCTTCCATCCAAACACAAACAAAAACCCCTAAGCCAAAAGCTAGCCAAAAATCATCAACAAAATTGAATCATTAAGAGAGATCCCTCTCTGATTGCAGGTGGGCTAGAACCTGCAATCCAAAGATTGGTTTGTGGTTACCTTGGCCGTATCCCTAACAAGAGCCTAGGGACAACCTGAGCGATAACAGGACTAGGATTTATTTCTCTTGTATCCTCCTACACTACGGGCATATGGGTGATGCCTCCAAAGATTTGAACATGGGTGAGACTACTGCAAACCGATTCCAAAACACCAAAACTCCAGAGGTCAAAGTTGGTGATGGGACTTGCATTTATTTTTCTTGTATTCTCCTATACTATGAGCGGATGGGTGATGCCTCCAGAGATTCGAACACGGGTGGGACTACTAAAAATCTATTCCAAACACCAAAAATCCAAAGGCCGAAATTGGTGATGGGACTTTCATTTATTTTTCTTGTATGCTCCTACACTACGGGTGTATGGGTGATGCCTCCAGATATTGAACATGGGTGGGACTACTGCAAATCGATTCCAAACACCAAAACTCCAAAGGTCAGAATTGGTTATGGGACTAGCATTTATTTTTCTTGTATCCTCCCACACTACAGGTGTATGGGTGACGCCTCTAGAGATTTGAACATGAGTGGGACTACTGCAAATCGATTCCAAACACCAAAACTCCAGAGGTCGGAGTTGGTGATGGGACTTGCATTTATTTTGCTTGTATCCTCCTACACTACGGGCGTATGGGTGATGCCTCCAGAGATTTGAACATGAGTGGGACTACTACAAATTGACTCCAAACATCAAAACTCCATAGGTTGGAGTTGGTGATGAGACTTGCATTTATTTCAAAGGTAATGTTGTTCATGGGTCCCACTAGACACTATAAAAAAATTTAGAAATATTTTATTAGATTTCATTTCTCAATTATTAATTTCCAAAAGAAAATGAAACAATTTAAATGGACACAACAATATGAGGATTTTCGTAAAAACATTACTTTTCAATTTGAGGGTTGATTTTGGTGTTTTTGACCCAAAAATATGGGATTTTAAGGATAGAGTTTTTGCTTTGAAGTCAAAGTTCACGTCGAGTCAATAACTATTTTGTAAATATTTCATTTATTAAAGACGATTAAAATATTTGGAACATATCTTTTTTCAAACAAATTAGGAGTAGACTTGGAAATAATCAAAACTATTATGGGATGCCCTACACTTAGGAATGTTTCAAAGGTGAGTTCATTCATGGTTCTCGCTGGATACTATAAAATATTTAAAGAATGAATTTATTGGATTTCAGTTCCCAATTATCCCTTTCCTTAAGAGAATGAAACAATTTGAAACTTGTAGTGCTTGTATCTTGTCTAGAAAGCAATTTTATGGATATCTTATTCTTTGATACACACTTGATGATACCCATACTCAAATTGATTTTGGAGAAAATTTATTCTCCTCTCAACTAATCAAATAAATAATCAATTAGAGGAATCGGTGATGCAGGAGCATCTGGCACTCTTCATCAAATTTGGAATCCAAACTGAAGAACAAGAGGAGATGTGGACCATCGGAGAAAAATAGGGACAAATCTGTTTCAAACAGAGTAAATGATGGAATTAATAAAGTCTTGAGGAGACTTATTAATGTAATATGCCATTTATTGATATGTATAGTGAGCTATAGAGAGAATCTAGGGGTTTGTTGAGTGATTGTGGGAAGAAATCGTGCATCTAAAATGATCCACGACTGTTGTAATCTCTTATAAAAATAGAAGTTTGTATGTGTGGGATATATAGAGAGTAATATAGTAATACAGAGGGAGAGATAGAGTATTCACAATGTAGATGAGAGGAGAAATGTTACTAAGGCTGAGATGCCTTAGCATGTAACTGTCTGTGTATAATGAAAGTGTGTTTTTGTGTTGATTGATGTGTCTGTGTATTATTAGAGAAATATCAGTTTTCCTTTGAAATCTCAGAGTTTTAATAGATCTGGTGTGTTTCTTTTTATTTCTTAAGTCGTGTTAACAATGGGTCAGCCCTGGGTTTTTAATTCATGCATTGATTAAGTCCCGCAAGCATAAATCTGATTTACATTGGAAATAAGGGCAAAACACAGAACTGGATCTGAAATCCGGACTTGAAATTTTATTGACGGGAACCTATACCCTTATAGAATTTAGGCTTCTGTGATCCATGTCAAATTTATGAGAGATTCTTCAGCGTAAATCACATAAAATTTTCATTTCTCAACGCATTTCGAACCAACTAGTGTGGTTCATCGTCAGGACAAGTTGAAGAAACAGATCCAGTTTGGCATGTTAAATAGACTGAGCAGAGACTCCAACGGCTAAAATTTATTAACAGCTAATTTTTGTCTTTGGGACCAAGGTCAAAATTTTAATTATTAATATAATATTATTTTATTTATTTATTTATTTTAAAATGGAATTTAGTTGGGCTAGGTGAAAAATATATAAATAAATAAAATAATTTTAGGGTTAGTTAAACAGTTAAATAAAATTCAAACTATTTATTAATTATTATTATTATAATATCGTAATATCTATATGTTATAATATTAGCTGTTAGACCAAAAACAACAATAAAAATTACAAATACAAATAAATAACATCAAAGTAAAAATAAAATTGGACCGACCTAACAAAAAAAATAAATAATAATAAGTAAAATAAATAAATAATATATATATATATATATAAACAAAATAAATCCATCAATAGACCAATAAATAAATAAACAATATAAAAATAAAAATAAATAAATCATGAAAAAAACAAAAATAAATAAATAAAATTACATAAATAAATAAACAATATAAATAGAAATAAATCAATCATTAAAAAAAAAAAAAAGAGGAATAATCCCTTTAACAGGAAGAGAGGGCAGGGATCCAACAACTGCTTATCTTCCATCCATCTTCTCTATTGAGATTGATCGGTCTCTTCTCAATCTCAAGGGCTTCCCTAAATTTTCGGTGATGGAACTGCGAAACCCTAGCAATAACACTTGCTTCCTCTATGCAAACATGATGCCTGGTACTCTCAGCATGCTCCGCTAAAGCAGAAGACTTGGTCCTCCTATGCTTAAGGTCCGTTGCATGCTCACTAACCCTTTGATTAATTGAGCGACCAGTCTCTCCAATATAGGGGGTCCCACAAGAACAAGGAATAATATAAACCCCTTTCATGTCCTTAGGGTCGATATGATCCTTTACCGACCTAAGAGATTTACGAATGGTGTTGAGGGATCTAAAGGTAGAGGGGATATTATGCCTTTTAAGAATCCTGGCAATCTTATCAGTGGTCCCCTGAAGATACATAAGATGGACACCTGGGACCCACTCCTTCAGTTCTCTTTTAGCTGATGCATTTTTGGCAGCTTTGAGGAAGGCTTTCTGTCCCAAGAACTTGCTATAACCATTCTCAACGAAAACATTCAGGAGGTGGGATTTCTCCTTCTCAAAGCTTTTTTCATCAGAGATCCTAAGGGCCCGAGTAGCTAGGGTGTTGAGAACACCCAACTTCTGAGCCGGGAAATGGTGAGAACTGGCATGAAGATATTGCTCCGTATGTGTCTTCTTTCGAAACACTTGGTGGGAGAGGGAACCATCACTATTCTTAGAAATAAGAATATCAAGGAACGGGAGGCACCAATTGACTTCTTTCTCTTTGGTGAACTTAATGGTAGACGATTGACAGCTGAGATGATCGAAGAAGAGATCCAATTCCTCTTGGCCATGAGACCAGATGACATTAGTGTCATCTACGAATCTCTTCCAAAGCTTCGATAGGAGGCGCGTTGAGCTTATGGCCTTGGATTCAAAATCCTCCATAAAAAGATTAGCTACGACAGGGGAAAGGGGGGAGCCCATGGCCACACCACAAGTTTTCTCAAAAAACTCTCCTTCAAAACTAAAGAAAGTGGAGGTGAGTCAGAGCTCCACTAATTGAGTTGTCTCAGGATCAGTGAGGAGGTTGACTACCTCCATGACCTCATTAATAGGGATGCAGGTGTATAGGGACACCACATCAAAACTAACAAGGATGTCCTCGGGGTCAAGCTTAATGCCCTTGAGCTCATTAATAAAGGAGGCAGAGTCTTTTACGAAGGACTCTGTATGACCAACTAAGGGCTTAAGCTTGAGGGCAAGGAACTTAGCAAGAAGATAGGTAGGCCCACCAATGGTGTTGACAATGGGCCTAAGGGGAGCTCCTTCTTTGTGGATCTTAGGAAGTCCATAGATCCTAGGAGTTAAGGGATTGCTCTCAATGAGCTTATGGTGCAAGTCACACACAGAATTACATGATTTAATGGCGAGCGCCACATTCCTCGAGATCTTCTTCAAAGGGTTTTTGGGAAGCTTCTTATAGCTTCCATTGTTATGAAGATGATCCAACATCTTGCTGCGGTAATAAACTTTGTTGAGAATGACAGTCGGCCCACCCTTGTCGGCCTTCAGAACAACGATATCATTGTTCTGGTTCAAGGATCTAAGAGCAACCAATTCCTCCTTGCTGAGGTTGCTCTTAGGGGGCTTTGCCTTCCTCAAGATTACTGCGCAATCCTGTCTCATAGTAACTTTAACATTATCAGGTAAACCTTTAATCCTGAACTCTATGTCACAAATAATATCCTCCACAGGGATCTTCTTAGGGGCTAAGGCGAAATTTAGCCCTTTACTCAAAACATTAAACACAAAGGGGGAAAAAGAAAAATTGGACAAATTCACAACCTTATTATTGCAATTCTTCCTAACCTTAAAACTACCATGAGTAGCATCAACCAACTCATTACTATTAATATTAATATTATTATTATTATTGTTATTAATATCAATACTATAATCGTAGTTATTATTCTTAAAATATTTAATTCATATTAATACTACAATTAATATTATTATAACTTATTATTTATCCATATTATTGATATTATTATTCATTACTATCCTTATTATTAATATTTACAATTATTAATTATTATAATTTATTATTATATTATTAATAATTATCAATATCGTAATGGTTATATTATTTAATATTATCATTATTAATATTTCAATATTATATTATCAATATTAATTATTATCAATTTAATATCATTATTTATTAATATTATAATGTTAAAAAAGGTTAATTTAAGGGCTTAATATTCAAATCACGGTTGTCGGAATCGCCTTATATGCTTCCCACTGTTCATCGCATTATATATTTAACATTATAAATATGCCTGAAAACAGGCGAGGCAATGCTCAAACCTGGCAGTGCTCGGTTGATTATTGTGTTTTTTAATTATATTTTTATATTTTAATTTTTATTATATATCTATGTTTTGGTTCTTAGGTCGGTCCAAATTTTTATTTTACTTGATTGTTATTTTATTTGTATTTCTTATTTTTTGGGTCCTTGACAAGCCTAATATTATAACTTATAGATAATTTATGATATTAATAATAATAATAATAATAAAAATAGTTTGAATTTTATTTTACCTTTTTAATCTAGACCCTGAAATTATTTTTATTTATATATTTTTCACCTAGCATTAATTTCCATTTTTAAAATTAAACTATATAAAGATAAAATAATATTATATTAATAATTAAAATTTTGACCTTGGTCCCAAAGACAAAAATTAGTTGTTAATCAATTTTAGCTGTTGGAGTCTCTACTCAGTCTATTTAACATGCCAAACTGGATCTGTTTCTTCAACTTGTCCTGACGATGAACCACACTAGTTGGTTCGAAACGTGTTGACAAATGAAAATTTTATGTGATTTACGCTGAAGAATCTCTCATAAACCTATACCCTATCAGGTCTGCGAAACACTATCGCATTGCATCGCTTCAATGGAGAGGAACCGAGCTTATTGGACTGCCAAACTCCGATATTGCGATATAACCGGATCTGAAATTTTATAAAGGCGGATTTATAATCCTATCGGGTCCGTGAGCCTGGTCGCATTGGAGCTCTTAAGTATTATATCATCGGGCCTTGAAGTCCTTCGACTTGCGATATTGCGATGGGCGAATGAGCGATTTAATCACAACCGTCGGATCAATGAGTAATTGGGGCCGTTGGATTAGCAATATAATATCGCATTGCTTGTTAATAAAGGGATGGAAGGAAACATACCCAAGAGCATTGCGATTGTGATAGAGTTCGGTGGAAGATCAGATCCAAAATGTTTCAGAATGCAGGTGTGTTATTATTTGAAGTCCGGCTTTATGGGTTTTTACGTGTAAATCCTTTGTATTGCATTAAAATGATATGGTCCCACTTTATAAAGAAATCTGATATGAAGTGTGGTTCCAGATTTTAAAGCGATAAATGCTTCCAATAGGTTTGTGGACCATAACCCACAGGCCTCAAGATCGAAAATTAATAAAGAAAGGGGAAATTGGCCTTACCCCAAAATCTCCTTTCATCAATTGGATATCGATTCTTGATAGTCACTTTATTTGATTGTCGGTAATCAATGCGGAGTTGAAGTTTCCTTTCCTTTTTCTTCACAAATAATACTGGAGCTCCCCACAATGACACACTTGGCCAAATATAGCCTTTATCAAGCATCTCTTTAAGCTATAATTTTAACTCAACCAACTCATGAGTGCTCATCCGATATGGTTCCTTGGACTTTGGTGCTACTCCAGGCACTAATTCAATAGAGAAACTAACTTCCCTATGAGGAGTTAGACCTGAGATGTCAACTGGAAATACGTCCTCATACTTTTGTAACACTATATAGTTCCTCAACACCTCGATTTCTTCTTGCCTAGCGCTATCACTAACTTCCTTATTGCTCGAAATTTTCACAACAAATAATTTGCAGCCTTTTTGGTAACCACATTTGGCTTGCGTTATTGTGATTAGTCTCACTAAAATTGGCTTTCACTTGCCTTATAAAACTTTTCTCTCTACGGCATCATCCAAGCATTCAAATGCTTTTTCAAAACAATTGACCTTGGTTTTGTGCATGTATAGCCAATCCATGCCCAATAATATGGTGTACACACCCAATGGAAAAATATTTAAATGTGTTGTTGTTGGAATGTCGTTGAGCTCGAATGCACAATATTTCACCCAATAATTAATGCTTCTCTTTGTTCATGTTTCCAATTGAACCAACCAAGGCTCTGTGTGAAATTATGTGACTAATTTGTATTTTTCCACAAGCTCTCAATTGAAATAATTGTATTTAATTCAAGATCAATTCAAATGGAAATAAACGTATTTCACAGCTTACATTCCATTTCAATTATGGATGCTTGGTAGTTTTCTTGATGATTGTCCATGGTTGCATAAATTATGGGCAAGTTTTGTGCCACGTCACCCATTGTACAAGCTTCCTAGGCATTGTATATATTTGGCCCTATTTTTCTAGTGTTGAAAACCTCTTTTCTGGTGGTTCTCACCACAGGTCCAACATTTTCATTGTTGTTTTAGCTCATCTTTCTGTTGCTTTTTTATTGACTAATGTGCACAACCTTTATCAATTGGGTCAAGTTTCTTCTAAAATCAATTGGCTTTGGTTAGGTGCATGCCTTCCTTATTTTCCACAATTTTCTTGGACCACGTCTTTTTACTTCCAACATTGTTCTTTGCACTCCAAACACTTTTGATTTCTAGCCTATGATTTTCCTTCTCATAATAGTGTTTTAATTTCTCAATGGAATCATTTAATGTCTGAGGTTCTAGAAATTCAATTCGATGTCTCAACTCCAAAGGAAACCCACTGATGAATCTTTGGATTCTGGCCTTTTCATCTTTAATATTTGGCACATATCTTAACAATTCCAGAAACCTGATGACATATTCTCCTTCTGACACTTGCCCCATCTTGAGCTCATAAAATCCTTTACCTATGTTTTCATATTATCAATCTGAAAAGTATTTATCTCTAAAGAGAGCCTCAAACTCACTCCATGTCAGCCTCTCTTCAGTTATACCTTTGACATTATTCAAATATTCCCACCATATATCTACTTTTTCTTTCAAACTATAGGTGGCCACTTTTTCTTTCATGTTCTTGGAATAATCATGGATCCGGAAGAATTTCTTCATGCCAAGCAACCATCATTTTTCTTCATCTCTCAATCAGAGGTGGGTAGTTTTTCCTTCTTAAATTATTCTAACATATGATCCCTTTCTCTCTTTATTTGGTGGTGATGATGATAAGAGTGATGATGGTGCCTCGTGGTAGTAGAACTAGAATATCTACCAAAGTGATGCAAGTAATGAACTAGGGAGGAAAAGAAAAAGTGCGTACTTTTTTCTAGGCAGTGACCACTCCTTATAAATGGCTAGTTCTTCCTTCAAGGGAACTCAATGTTACATTTCCCCTCATGGTATCTTCACTCTCCTGCCTATGCCTCTTCTTAGACCTACTACCATCTACCCTGTTTGTTTTCTCGTTTGATTCTTAAAGGCTTCTCTTACCTCTATAGCTATCCCCCAACTCATGTTGCTTTTTCCTTTGTAAGTATGAGAGGCTTTGCAGTATGACTACATTTATCTCAGCTTCATCTCTTGGTACCTTAACAAATTTTCACTATCATCCTTAAAGCTCCTAAACTCGTCCCTTATGCTCCTCAACATGCCCATCCAATCAAGATATTTTTCCCCTCCCCCTTGGCCAATTTATCTCTCTTCTTCATCCATCATTGCTTCTGCATATCCATGATATGACTAATCTAAGCTATACTACACAATTTTGTCCTCATTCCTTTGTCTTTCACTATATTTTGTTACTTGAGATTGCTTTCATTCACACACAAATGTAAGAGACATTATAATATAAATAAGTAACAAGAAATCATGCCCATGGTCTTGTTGTTGTGGAGTTGTTATAGTAAAGCCAGTTGCAACCAATAATCATGTTAGCATGGCAAGATCGGTCAATTACTCATTAGTACCAATGCGCTTGTATGCACTATCAACCAAATATATCTATCAATCACAATTTATTATCTCATAAAAATACTGAAAACATATCAATTGTCAATACCATGCTACATAATCAAATGACATAATGAGCAAGTCAATCTTTCATGTAATCAATTTTTCACAGACCAACTGTTTGGCCTCCAAAATGTCATCCATGTTAACCTTCATTTCCATCATTTTACCCTCATTACGTAACTCTATAGCTCCATAACCTTACATTAAGTAACCATTTTCATCATCACATGGGTTTATTATTAATATTTTCCAAGTCATTGATTTTAAGTATTTTTAGTGAATTTGTGATTAAATATTAGGAAATTAACATATTTTCATATGTATCTAAAAGTGTTATGAGTTTTGTGATATTGTCGGCCTACTTGGAGATTCTAGGAGGGTCCTACTTGGCCACCCAACCACAATTCGAATTTCAAGTTCCAACTCGTGAAAATTTGTGGAATAATTGTAGAAGATGTGGATCATTAACTATGCACATTCAAAGGAGAAGAATCATGGATGAGAGGATTTGTATCTTACATTTTTATGTGATTGGTTGTAACCACAAGAGATAAATGTGGATTTAGGAGAGATCTAAGGATCTATATTTATTGTATAATTATCCTCAATTTTTGTATAAATGGGAGTGCACCCTTCATACAAAGAGTTGTCAATTGTAACTAGTTAGTGTTGTTGTTATTTGTTAGGTGTTAGATTTGTTAGTTGGAGGTTTCATGTTCCATCCAAGATGTGATTTGTAAAGTGAGGAGAGAGAATTCTTGTAATATCTTGTAACTTCATTTTATGAAATACATACTGCCACTTTTATCTCTAATATGTGATAGTTGTTCAGTGTGTTTGCTGAGGAATGGAGGGCCCCCATCAACCACAATTTGCACATATTTCTACATATTGGTAACATAGTGTAGTTATTTTATTTCATTTATTTTTAGCAAGTGTGTTTTCATTTTATGCAAGTATGATTTTCCTTTCAGTAAGTGTGATTTTTTTCACTAGGTGTGAGTGTGATTTCAACTTAGCAAGAGTGATTTCAATTATGAAAGTGTGGTGTGATTTAATTTATGAAAGTGTGATTTTCTTTCGAGCGAGTGTAATTTCAGTTGTGCAAGTGTGATTTCATTTATGCAAGTGTGGTGTGATTTCATTTATGAAAGTGTGATTTTCTTTCGAGCGAGTGTGATTTCAGTTGTGCAAGTGTGATTTCATTTATGCAAGTGTGGTGTGATTTCATTTATG
>APFE031208764.1:0-10013 GCA_000404065.3 Pinus taeda
CACCAGCACAGACACCAGCATCTACATCGAGAGGGAAAGGGAAAGCTATTGCATTTTCTCGCAAGAGGGGCAGAGGAAGTCAATAGGATTAGAGTCTAGACTTTCATTTTATTGTATATGACATTATGACATGATGAGATACTAATACATTATCATATTTTTTGTTGATATTTTGAGGTTGAGTTGGGACTCAGGAGTCAGGACTTACTATTCAGTTCATGATTCAATGTTATGTGTGATTTTAGCGCTAGAAATGATATTAAACATCTTATATATTAGTTTTTTTATCATATTTATGTGTCAATGTATTTATTTTATGTTCTAGATGGTTTAGATATTGAAAAAAATGAAAAAAAAATGAATATTTTTGTTCCAAACGCTTTTTTCCCGCTTTTTTCCCGATTTTTTCGTTTTTTTCCCCGCACCGATTAAATCCCGCTCCCGCTTTTAACAACATTGGTTTCAGTTCAACATCCTGCACTTACAATAGCATCTGGAATTTATTATTGATATCAAGTTCATCATGGGCGAGTTTCAAAGCTACTATTGCACAAATATATTAACTTTATGTTATAGAAGTCTTGGTTTCTTGCACAACTAACAATGACTTTCACTGCATAAATATTGTTCGACTAGGTCATTGCTCTCAACAAGATCTCTTTCAGTGTGTAGGTGATTATCATTCACCAAGCATTTATCACCTTCAAATCGACGACAAACAAATCAAAATATGCCAATTATGATACTAAGCACAGCCTCCTCCATTTCCTCTACTTTATGCAGCGTTCCTCTTTGGATCACTTTCTTATATTACACTATGCTTCTGTTACCCAGCCACAGACATAAGAACTTAGAATATGTGTCTTATTCAAGTCTGCTTAGTTAAAACTTGTAACAGCCCCATATATTTGCTGCTGGATTGGCATCCCAATTTGATTCGACATCATGACACAGAAATATGAGTAAGATGTATTTTTAATATCGATAGAGTACAAAGGATGCTGGGCAGCCCAAGAGGGCTGAGAGCATTCTTTCAGTTTTTTACAAGTATCAAAGGTCAACCAATATTACTCCTCTTGTCAGACATAATTATTATATTATATGCTTATCTGGGAGTTTATAGGTATGTAAAGTAAACAGACAATCAATTAGACAACTAACAATGACAATACAAAATATTGGTACTTAGACATTTGGACACATCATGGGAATGAAGGTCTAATGTCACCACTGAGAACTGATATCAGTAGCTACTCATATTCAGGTTCCATATTCAGGATCCATGGCCACCTTGTATTTTATCCTGTTTGAATGAACTATTATGTGATTGATTATATGAATAACAAGTGTTCAAAACTCGCCGGACTCATGAGGCATAACCTGCTCAGCAAAAGAAAAACGTGTATTGACTGACTGGAAAGTCACACTCACTGTCAATTCTAACTCACCAACAGCAAGCTTAACACACGAGTACTTGTGGGTCAGTTGACTTTTTCCCAAAAATTTCCAGAAAAAAACTGATACTATTTTTTTAATTTTCGTATTATCTGAATCTTTCAGAGTCCAAGTCAAACTCACTATCCAAACTTGCAAAGATTTTTGTTGATCTGAGTTTTCTAATATCGAACTTCTTGTCCAAAGACTAACTCCATCACAACCCACAAATCAAGGCTCATTAAATTGCAAATTCTTGCAGTTCTGGGGACGTTTTACAGTATCTGAACTAAGAAATTTAAGATTGAAATCTAAAATTTTATAATCTGAAGACATTATGATTAAAAGATCAACCACAAACATAAGGGATACCAAAAATAACTTTAATTCCAGTGTCTCAAATTAGTCTTTCACATTGACATTAAATCATAATGACTTTAATCTGTTAGTATGAAACCTTGTGTCATTTGAAACAATTCTTTGCCCTTTTTCTAATATTATTCACATGCAAATTTCAAAGGTTCTACTCTGCACTTTTTCTGAATTTTATCAATGCTGAACTACCCTACTTCACATATACAAGGCTTACACACTCCAAAGCACCTGAGAAAAGGGGGCAGCTTTATTTTTACCCTGATCAAATCAAACTTCGAAGTATACAATTGGTTCTCTTGAATATTATTTAAAACTAAAACACTAATGTATTGGTCCTTTATAGACAAGAGACTTGCCTCCCACATACAAAGTGCATCATCGAATGACAACTCCCGGCGAAAGAGGACAAGCAACATTCGAAATGCAAAGAGAAGACTCTCTGCGCCAATCTGAGCCAAGTGCTTGAATAATTGGATGTCTGTCAGCTGCAATATTCTTCCCAGGGCTTCTAATTGTTTCATCACACCAACAGGACCTTCCATCTGGAAATTTGGTCGCTGCACAAACACCGTGAATATTCCCAGTTAATACAAAAACTTATTAAAAAAGCTGATCTTCATGAAAGATGAAAGAAATATGTTTACAAATGATAGTTAAAACCACAGCAGAAAGAAAACGACACTATGCACCAAATGCCCATCTTAATATCTTCATGTCAAGAAGCAATACCATTCTTCGGAGAAGACTCTCAAAGCACCAGAATGCATCCGCATCATCCTCAAAAAGAACAATGAATGGAGATAACAAATCACTCATACCTCCAAAAGACAAAAATAGCATGTTAGACAGCTTAGTAAGTATCTCTAAAAGCAATCAATTCATAAATAAATCTGGAATTGTCCAACATCAAGTAGGGGTCTTTATGCTATGATTTAGAACTATAAGACGAGGTTTTTTTTTTCTATATAATACTACCTAAGCACCCACGGGGGATTTGAACCGGTGACCTATCGCAAGGAGTGCCTTAGCAGTACACCCATTCACCGTCAATCCAAAGCCCCATGGGCAGAACTATAACATGAGTTAAACACCTTGTCTGATTCCATTTGGCTAGTTCTAATACTTCGTATTTCTAGCTTAGTTAGCAGGTTATTTTGAGAAAAAGACATATATACATGCATCCCAAACCTTCCCATATCCGTACATGTACCTTTCAATCAAACTTGATCAACACACCAAAAACTACCATAAATTTGTCTCATCAAGATAATTGAAGCTTTACTTCCAGTTATAACACTGATGTTAAGCTCAGGACTCACACCTCTTAGGGTTTTCCTCTGCCATACCGAGTGCCACTTCTCTCACTTTGGTTATTTAGTTATATCTTTCCTTTTTTGTCAGTTTTCTAGCATCAAGAAGTGTTCTAGAAACTCCCATAGCCTATTTCAGACTGGTCGCAGTCTCAAATCTTGTTGGCCCTTTTTCTTTGTCATTTATTGTCATGAACACAAGAATACTTTTTACTTTGATACAGTTACTGCTTTTTCATACTTAAGCTATTTTTGGTGCATTGTTACAAAAATTCAGCTCTCATGTCTCCCATATTTTTCTTGTGCCTGGTAGATTATAGTAATATAAGAATTCTAAGCATTATAAGAATGCAATGTATTACAAGCGAAGTATAAAGGTAAACTGTCATTCTACCTTGGCAATAACCAGTCGTGGGATCCACCCAGGCATATACAGCAAGGATATCTGACATTCGAGCCATGTTTTTTGCATCTCCATAGAATTCAAGATGTCTGTCTGTTCTGACAACATCCACAACTAGAAGAAACAAAAAGCAGCAAAATAAATACAACAAAGGGAGATGAAAACTTCATTGAAAAGACATTTCTCTTAGAATCTGTTCTCAGAATTAAGACCCATCACTTTCCATATCCTTGAAAAAATTATAAAAAATCATGCTTCAAAAGATAATGTGCTCACTATGTTCATACCAATCCTGTGAAGTGTCCAGAGCCAATCTGCTACTCTCTCTTCATTAACATTGACCCCGAGTGCTACCACTGGATTGATTAAAGGTGAGTCACCTAGTTCTGGAGCATCTGATATCTTCATCCTTCCAAAAGTTTCTGATTGATACTCCGACCCATTGATTCCTGACACCTGCTCTTGCACCAAAGCTTTACCCAAAGTAAATTTCTCCTTTTTACGATCATTTGTCTCTTCCAAATAGTCAATGTGATTCTTCCCTACCAATTCTACATTTGAAGTAGTGGTTCTGTCATTTTCTAAAATATGTATAGCATCTTCCAGAAGTGAATCTCTTCCTTTATTGCGATTTCTTTTTGAATTATAATCTGTATTTTCCACTGTTTGGTGGTTTGTTGAAATTGCTTCAGATCCCACAATTTCTACTGTCTCCCTTCCTTCAAAAAGGTTTGTGACAGGTAGATAGGGAAAATCAAAACTCGTTTGCCCATCAAATGTCCCATCATAATCTATTTCACATTCAGAACCCATGCCGCTGTCTAGACCTGCACTAGACATACCATATGAAGAATTCAATGATGCATAATTTGGATTTTCCCTGGCACTTCCAAAGTCTGTTGAATCCGTAGAGCTTTGTCTATCATTATCATAAGCAGCTGATGCTTCAATCCTTCCACTATTCCACATACCACGAGATGATTCAAGCTTAGACCTTGCCTCTTGGGTAATGCGCTCAACTCCCACTTTTGCTTCTTTCTTGGCACTATCTTTAGACATTATCCGCACATCCATTACTTTAGACCCAACAGTGTAAGCAAGTGAACCAGTACCAATGCTAGAGTGCATCATTTGACATTGGACAATCAAATCTCTATATCTCTTCCTGCTCACAGCATAAGTTTCTTGTTAGGAAAGACAAAAAACTCTGGTCCCTAGTATCAACTGAGCCAGTCATATGCACTATCTTGTCCATTTTACAGTTGCTAGACACTACATCTATAAGGAGCTTTCAAATCACCGTTTCAATGCTAACAAGTTACAATCAAGATTCTTTTTTCCAATAAAAATAATGACTAACAAAGACTTGCTAGAATGCATTAAGCAAGAAAGAAATATAAAATAAAACAAGTTACCTTTAATTTATGAAAAACATATAGCTGCAGTTATTAGCCTTTAATAGAATAAATATCGTATGATAATATCACGCAGTACTATAAGATATAAATTTATTCTAGGAAGCGATATATGCTAAATGTTAGAAGCATATAATTTATAATATACATTAGCACAAAATTTTATTTTACTAGCATGAAAGTTGTGCTAAAATAAAACTACACGAGGGGCACTAATGCTCTGGAAAATCAAGTCAATGAAAGGAGCATAACGACTAATAAAAGAATTAGAAAAACCTTATAAGATCGCCAACTATGCATTAATTGGAATGGGATGGTGCAGACAAGTGAAAGGTTGATGATGACCCTGAGGAGCCTTCCCCACTATGACGGAGGGGAAGAGTCAGCCTATTGACACACTCATGTGCTGGGACAAACAGAGATACGACAAAAATAGCAATGAAAAATCATGCAAGGGAAAACAAGGAGGAATAATAATTCCCTACTAATGTCAGAGGCAATCTACATTGACGAGGATTCTGTTAGGCATAACTGACAACCTGTGGAAAGCAAAGGGCATATCTTTGGGTTGCAATGAAGCAAAGAAGAGGGAGAAGTCATAGGGAGCCAAATGAGATGGTTCAGATGTCAAGAACAATGGAAGCATCTGAGAAAGGACGAGCTGAACCAGAAATTGGAGGAATTCAAGGCACAGCACTCCCGAAGATTGAAAACACCTTGAACAATAGACAAAAGATATGGGGGGTGGGGGGAGGGCGGGCGGCGGGGGTGGGTGGGGTTGGTTCTCAAACAAGACTCACTGGTTCTTCCAGGAGATCTCAGCATTGGGTATGTAGTAGCATCTGAAGGACATGCTCATAGGGATAGCCAGAAGACTTCTTGAACATGTGTTTGTGGACGTGGAATACAAACTTGCATAGGGCATAAAGGTAATGGAGGCATCCCTAGGCAGAACAAATGAAATTCTTTCCTCATCTTTGATGGTAAGGCCGCCCATGAGATTATAGAGACAAGGGGAAGGATCAGATCTTCTAGAACACACCACCCACCATTGATATTTAAGTATAGAAACATGTTCTATACTGCTTGCTACTCATGGCCTGCCTCCATTGCTACTGGGTACTTCTAGGACAGGAACCGAGCAAAGCCAAGCAACTGGGTCATCTGGACCACCTGGAACAGCTAGGGGCTATTGACTTGTATGAATTCCAGCAGAATAAGAGCAATTTATTAATGTCCCACTAATGATCAAAACTAGGTGAATGGGACTGCTCAGTATGTAAGTGAGGATACATGGTGGAAGTGTGAAGGCCACTCCTACAAAAGCAAAAAGCAAATCTAGTCTATAAGATCTAAGCTCTAAAGGTGCAAAGCCAAAGAAAATACAACGCTCTATAAGAAGGTACAAGTAAACGAGCCTTTGAGCTCCAACTCACAATTGTGACATCTATTCCTTAAATCACTTTTGTTTGATTGTCTAGGAATAATTTGTACTGAAATAGTGTTGATTGGCATGACCCAGGATAACAATTCCATGTGACTAGATAAATATCAACAAACCAATTTCACAGTTATATCATGTAAAATGGCTCCCTGTTGTCAAATCATAACAAATCCAGAATTGAGATTCCAATAAGAAGAATGTAGACTAATTGTCCCTTGGGGAAAAGGCCCATATGTTAGCCTTCCTAGCTTTGATAGGCAAAGGATATTCATGTAACTCTTCTGTCTATTTGTTGCAACTATGGTAGATATTTGGAGTAATATAAGTTGCATTTCTCTGAAAAACCCTTTAAAAGCATAATCAGGCCATTCAAAATTATGTATCAAGTGATAACAGATAGGCTTCTGCTCATTTTTGGTAAGCAGCAGATGACAATTGAAACTTCCTCGCCAATGCTAGGTGTTGAAAATAAATTTCTTATCATGCTTGCCAAAAAATTTCATGGTTATTACAGAACATCTTCTCACGATTCTTACAACAACATAACTTTCAGCATTTACGAAACTACTATTATCAGCTACCACTTTTGACACTTGAAAAATCCCTCAATCCAAATGTCTCGTTAGCCCTAGCTTTGCACCATCAAAAGTGTTAGAAGTCAAAGATGGAAACACAAAAAAATGGTCAGGTCTTAATCATTTAATAAATTCAACTGGCACAATCTTTAAAATCGGGTAAGTTTTTTACTTTCCCAGTTCAAAATTACATTAGTTGCTTTCGTTTGGTCATTAACAGTTCCACATGTCCAGTTGTTTTCGCTTTCATGTTTACCCTTTTCTGCAGCAAAGCTAGGATCAAGCATGAATTCAATCTAGAAAAAATTCAAATGTCAAAATGGGTTTGTGCAATGACTAGAACCTAGCAAAAGCACCATTTTAATGTTAAAAAATGTTTTCCAAAGTATCATAAAAAATCCCTTCTATAAAAGAACATAACTAAACAAATCAAGTTAGAACCTTCGAGATATCCTTAACTGCTGCCGATTCTCTGCAGTGCTGCTAAGTGCGTAACAACCAAGCAAATATTCCCAAACTTCTGCCCTTATAGATGCATCCACACCCTGAACAAACAAGAAAAGAAGCCTCTTTTACCATAGCATGAAAATTATAAACCATTGATGAAAAAACTCACCCCAGTTTGACAACAAAGTGAACAACTTAAGAACCTAAAATAATAATAAGAGCCAATATGCACTCCAATGTTACCGACAAATACCAATTGAATTTGGGGCACAAATCTGTCTCTAAAACAGCCACTTCATCCATGGAAGGAAAAGCCCTACACTGTGCAACATTATTAAATATAGCAC
The DNA here is from genome assembly GCA_000404065.3 of Pinus taeda. Classification (NCBI taxonomy): domain Eukaryota; kingdom Viridiplantae; phylum Streptophyta; class Pinopsida; order Pinales; family Pinaceae; genus Pinus; species Pinus taeda. The sequence goes on from APFE031208764.1 coordinate 7,751, forward strand.
ATTCTATGTTGATGCTGTTTATATGCCACATCAGAAATACAAAAATTGAATTAAGCTTCAAAAACTCGTAGAGTGTAACAAAAGTAAATTCTCCCATTAGCGTATGAAATTTTCGATAAAGAATAGTTGAAAGCCATTAAACATTATTGTTGTTTCATTGTCTCTTCCTGAATCTTAGGGTACCTAGATATCTTAAAGCTTTTGAAATTATGATTGATATGTAAAATACCGTGGATATTCCACTAGACAGTTCCTCACAACAGATCTGACAAAAAATTTACTAAAATCCGAAATTTGTACGAGGGTTAATTTTTCCTTAGATTTTTGGATTATTAGTTACCGTGTTCTGCTTATGCGTGCAAAATATAAAGATGGAGAAAATAAAGAATAGATAAAAACAATCACTCACAACCATAAGACACCAAGATATGATCTGGGAAACCTTTTCCAGAGAAAACCCAGCTGGAGGGTGAGGCTACTCTACTCTCTCTTTCTTTGAACAGAAAATGGTGCAAATACAAAGCAGTGAGACCAGTGGCCCGTGGGCTGCTACAAAAGAAGACACTAACCCTCTCTGTCCTGCCTTCTCTCTATCCACTTTCAGCTACTCTGTTCAACTATGGAACAAAATACAGTACAATAGAATCAACCCCTTTAACCTCCCAAGGGAAGAGGCTAAGACACACAATCATTGTTGAAAACACTTGAGCGAGCGATTTGCTGTGCGAGAAGGCCCGACTTGACCAAGGAGATTCAGGAGGACGCTGAAGAGATTTCAGGAGGAAATCTAGAGGTCATATTGGAGGAAGGAGGCCAAGCAGCTAGGAATCAAACCACAGCCCACATACGAGTGAGGAAGGCGCAGAGTACAGATAGTCTACACGTGCAACAAGACAGTCGTGGCTCACACATGTGACATCAAGGAGAGCCATACAGGCCAAGATCTTGATCAGGCAGGCTGAGTTTTGCTAAGGCTGAATTTCTCAGGCAGCGAGGGTTTTCTCAGTAAGAGGCCAAGTTACAGGTATTCTTATCAGCAACAATTTCCTGTGCATTTCTCTGGGGTCTGACCCATATTTTCTTATTAAAAAAAGAATCTGATGTACTTGTCATTGATTTCTCACTTATTAAGTTATTTCCACTGCAAATTTATCTGTAAATTATTAGCATATTTAGTTCTCAGCAGTTCTGAAATTTATTTGGTAAAATATTTTTCTGGGTATTGTGAAATTGCTGAGTGAAATTAAATCAGCGCTAGTAAGAGTTTGAATTAACCATAGTGTGGCCTATCAAATTTAAGCTACATCCCAAATGTTTTGAATGTCCATATCATTGACTTCTACAACCTATAAAAGCTCCAACTTCATGTGGTTCATTTTTTTCAAGTACAAAAGATCATAATTTATAACAGAAATTGCGAAAATTATTGTTGTAAATTCAACACTAAATATTTCATCAACTAATAGTTAGCCACGAAAATACTCTTGTAACAACTTAGAAAGGTTCCAACTTCATGTGGTTAATTTTTGTTAAGCACAAAAAATCATAGTCTTTAACAGAATATGTAAAAATAATAGTTGTTAACTCAACACTAAATATTTCATCAACTAATAGTTATCCATGAAAAATACTCTCGTAACACACATATTTACCTCCAGATCATGTTCTAAATTATTAAGGCAATTAACTCAAAAGCCAATACTATAGAATTAGTTACAATCTAATGTTTTTCCTCTCCATCAATAGCAACAAAAGTGAATTGTAATGCATACAATCAAAAGCGTTCAGTCATATGATATCAACAAGAAATGGTGTAAAAGCACATGTAAGGGTTTAAGGTCCTGAAAAACTTTACAAATGAGGAAGAAAACTAACCCCAAAAATAATTGTCTTGAGAGCCTTCTGGAACCCCACTGGCCTGCCCTCACTGTCAAAAGCCGCATGCCATTTGTCTGGTTTAAGTACTTTTCTTCCCTGCACGATGATAGTAAGGAAAAATGCATACTCAGAAATGCACTCGCTTGCACTAAACAACTGTCAATGAAGACAATCCCAAGAATAGTTGAGTATTTAGAATAGAAAGTTTGCTAGATGACAGGAAAGATAAATCTTGGAACTTTAATGGAGAAAAGGCCAGTTACACTAAAGCATGGAGCAGAATAAGGAATACATAGTAGTCTCCAAAGGAAAGAAATTAAAATCTGACTTTTATAGACTATGGTCTGAACTATACATATTTCTAAAAAAGCGGAATGGCCACACA
>APFE031208765.1:4805-66439 GCA_000404065.3 Pinus taeda
CTTGGTGAAGCCACCCAATGGTGTATGGTTGTGGATGTGCTGTGGTCGGTAAGCCCAACCGCTTCATGACCTCTGCCGAAATGAGGTTCTTTTGACTCCCGCTATCAACAAGGAACTGTATCGGGGAGCCCTTTACCCACATCTAGGAGTGGAAGAGACGCTCCTCCTCCTCTGGATCTTCAGGTTCATTTTTCTGGATCTTTGCGGTAGCAACAGTGGCACTGGGGTCCGCATCGATGATCTGCTTCCCTTTTTCATACCCCTTATCGGGTTCTGACTCAGAGTCGGAACATGCATCTGATTATGAAACCTTTAGCTCGTCCACCAGTGACTGCTTGGCCCGACACTCACTTGTGTTGTGAGTGGAGCTCTTATGGAACTCGCACCATTTTCCAGTGTCCTTTCTCGACTTCGCGGTGCTATTCTTTGCTTGCAGCTTTGGCTGGTTGTCTTGGGCTGTCCCGCCTTGGCTTTGTCCTTCGTTCTGTGGTTTAGGGGCACCTTTCCCCTGCTTTGGATTCGCAGATCCAAAGTCTCGCTTCTTTTGTTTAAACATCTGCTCGACCTTGACAGCATACCAGTACGCTGCACCGAGCGAGGGGATGTTTAGGAATTGTATTTCTTCCTGGATGTACTTGTGCAGGCAGCCACGGTATTTGGGTATCAAATGTTGCTCTGAATCCTTGATACCCAACTTTGTGCGAAGAGTATGGAAAATATTGGTGAACTCCGACACGTCTTGGTCCCTTCCCTACCGCAGCATGGTCCACTTTATGTATTCATCCTCATAGCTCCCGGCAGGGTAGTACTGTTCCTTGATGGCATCCCGGAACGAATCCCAGGTGGGTGCGGCTGAAAATAGTGAGCCAGTACTTTCATCCTTCTGCGCACAGTAGGTTTCCCACTAGTCCTTGACGTGGGGGGCTGCTTTGAGGAGAGAAAAAACAATCTTTTCCCGGCTCGAAAATTCATGAACAGAAAAATAACCCTCTAGCAGATTTAACCATTTATCTATGGCGTCTGCGTCTATCTGACCCTCGAATATGGGGATTTCGAAATTAACTTGTACCTTAAAGGGTGTAGCATTTCCAGAGTAGCTGCTGGAAGTCGATGCGTTGCTTCTGGGTAGCCGCTGAAGGATCTGGGCAAAGTTGTCCATCATCGCGTTCCGTTGTCGCTCGAGGGCTTCTTCGAGCAAGATTTTGATGGGATGTCCTACCCCCTCATCTTTCTTCTCGTCCGCCATGGGAGGCTGTCCGGATTTGCGAGGCTGGTCTTGCAAAGGTTCAACCAGTTCAAGCTCTAACTCCTTATATCCCGACCTTGTTGGGGACATGCAAAGAAAAACAGAGAAAAAGCAGGCCGCTCTGATACCACTGATCCGGATTTAAATAGGAACGCAACAAATTAAAGAGATAACCATATACACAAATATGCAGCGGAAATAATACTTCATTTCATTAATGGAAAATACTGAAATATGCTTACAATCAGAAATGGAAAATAAACTAGCTAGGGCGATGGTAGCTTATCTCTGAGAAGAGATGTGATGGCTACATGCCTCTGAACTGTGTTACAATGAGGCTCGAAGGCCTATTTATTGTTGAGAAACAATGAAAACCCTTAACATTCCAAAACCTAACCCTAGGAGATGAAACGCCAAACTGTGGGCCCCGTTTGGGGGTAAGTTGGTACATCAACTTCCGGGGTCGTAACTTTAGCATATGATCTCCGTTTGACGCGTACAATGGCTCATTAGAAAGATCTATTCGAGCACTATCATTGTTGGAACGGGCAACATGGTCCAATCCATGGACCCCCATGTTGCCCCTAGATTTCCCAAAAAACGTCGTTTAGGGCCTCAAAATGGCTCCAGAAGTTTAGGACCCGAAAAATTGCTAAAAATAGTAAGTTGTGCTACAATTAAGGAAACAAAAAATGTTGAGAGAAACGATGGTGGGCGTCCAGGTGGACTTGGTAGGTGGCCACCAAGATCCACCTGGATCAGCGTTGGCCTTGTAAACTGGGCAAAACAAAAGTTTAAGGGAAAATGGTGCAAAAGGGAAATGATCTGCTCATGAAGAGGGACATTATGTGAGTTCTTCATGAAGGCAAAGCATGTGGGGTTCACTATAGAGGTCCTCCAGGTTCAAGGAACGGGGAGTATAGGGACAGTGAAAAAATGTTGTGTAACACAGATGAAGTTGATATTCCCCAAGAAGGACTCCATATATTTCTTGTTCAGTAGGTGAGGAATCTGCGTGATAGTCTGAACTCATTCCCGATCAACCTTGATCCCACTCTTGGTGATGATATGCCCAAGGAGGTTCCCCTCAGACATTGCAAAGATGCTCTTCTTGGGATTCAAGGATATCCCGTACTTTCAACATCACTGAAAGATATTCTTGAGATGGTGTAGGTGGTTTGACCATTTTCTGGAAAAAAAATATTACATCATCAAGGTAGACCACCATGCTCTGTCTGATGAGCCCAGAGAAGGTGATGTCCATAGCACGCTTAAAAATTGTGCTTGCGTGTATGAGCCCAAATGGCATTCTTCGGAAAGTGAACGTACCCCACTTGGTAGAAAATGTAGTTTTAAGCCTGTTAGGTTCTGCTACCAGAACCTAGTTATATCTGGAAAAACTGTCAAGAAAAGAAAACATTTCTGCTCTAGATATTGTTTGCAAGATGTGCTCCATAGACGACACTGGGTAGTTTTCTCTGTCCGAGGCACAATTAAGATTTTAGAAATCTATGCACAGATGGATCTCCTTGTACTTCTTCATCATAAGAACTAAGTTTGAAACCCAAGTAGAATGATGAACCTTGTAAATGTTCCGAGTATCCAACAACTTAGTCAATTATTTCTGTATGAGGGGTTCAAGTGACAGATGGACTTTTTGGAGCTTCTGTTGAAAATGCTTGACCCCTTTTTTTATCAGAATGATGTGTTGTATTATTCTTGTGTCATATGTTTTCAAGTCGTCATATGTCCATGCGAATACATCATGGTATTGTCTAAACAAGTGGACAAAAGATTTCCGCTCTTCTGGTGTGCAATACGTACAAAGATTCACAAATTTAGATCTCTATCTATTCCCAAGTTAATCTGTTCATGCATCAATGTGGAACTGTGGGTTTTGGTGTTCCTGTGTCCCTTGAAACCACACCCTTGGGGATGAGGTTTCCTTTACTGTCATCTTTTGTGTTTTGCAGAGACTGCTCGTGCACATCTTCGTCTATCGCTGCATCCTTGAAGACTTTAGCGTTGGACATGAAGTGCAATACTTGTTCATCATCATCAATAACATGTAAATTAGTGATGTTATTAGGGATAGATTTCTTATACAAAATTTCAACAGAAAATATATCCCTAAGCGGTGTCATCCTAGCAGCTGCATTACACATTCTTGGTACATAGATGATATTGAAAGCTTAGATGTTAGAGATAAGATGCCATACCTCTTGTTGGTAACTCTTAAGAAGAGGTGAAACACAACGTATGGTGATACAGACCTGATGTACCATGATCTCTGAATCACCTACCACTTTCAACATAGGAACGTTGAGGCTGAGGGATTTCTGTAAGCCCAAAATGGGTGCTTCATATTCGAGAGTATTGTTTGTGCACTCAAACTCCAAGCGGCCTGAGACTAAGTGTTTCCTTTGCCTTGGGTCTATCAAAACACACCTAGCTCTAGAGCCATCTTGTGTTTTGGATTCATCTAAATACAAGGTCCACAAATCATCTGTACAAGGATCACTTGCCATGCTAGTACTGCTACTGCTACTACTGTTACAATGTACTGTACATGTTTCATTTCCATCAGTTGGGTAAGGAAGGAGACCCAAATGTGTCTCTGGTGGGGTGGGGCTCGGCTATGCCAAATAAAAACCGAGCTGCATTTCTAGGAAACAATTGCCGAATAGAACTTCTGTAAAAGACAACAGTTCATTTTGACCATTCAAGGGAGTAACATTATGTTTCATATATCTCTCTGACAACACCTAGATCTGGTTATTTCTCCCTGGTACGAAAGCCGTAAGTGTGACCAGTCTATAGTAAAATATCCTTTCAACTTACTGGACTCATCTTTGTTGAGCAATAAGCCATATGCTTTTGGGATGTCCATGATCACAATGTCAATGTACTAGTGAACTCGTCCGTCAGACGATAATCGAATGATCACATCCCGGAATTCACCAATTGCTCGTAAACATGTTCGGTCAAGTTGGATGATTTGCATAGTTGTAATGCTCCATTACACATTGATCTATTGATGGAGAGTGGCATGACATTGACTGATGCGTGAGAATCAACCAAACAATTGTGGACATTGAAGTTGAATATTTCATATGATAACAAAAATGGTTGGCAGAGCGAGTTCGCTTATTCCATGCGAAGCTAGTTGAGCACAAATGCGAGTGATCTAGGAGACTTGCTTGGTCCCTTGCTAGAAGAGGAAACATTGTTTGTACAAGTTTTCCCTAGTGCATGCAAAAGAATGTCCCGCTGACCCATGAGGGAAGACTCACCAAGTTGTCTGGGGTAAGTTTTTTGTTTGTACTGTCCAGTGGAGTGTTTTGGAGTTTGCTGCTCACGGTATCTTTTGCTGTAGTTGTATTCTCGAACTTTATTTGTGTTTTCTGTGTTGAGGAGGTTGGTGGATCAATTGCTCTAAGAAGTTGTCTAAATTTTTCTTTCGATATCTCAAAAATAGTGGGAGCCCCTTGACTTCTCAAGTTGTATCAACTGTTCTACTTTGGGGGCTACTTATCAATAGTTGTTTTCTGAGAGGAGTTCGGATATTCCACAGTGTTCATCTTTATATGGTCGACGTTTCGAGTCTAAACCCAGACTCATCATCAGGACTGATGTACATCAGTCCTGATGAAGAGTCTGGGTTTAGACTCGAAACGTCGACCATATAAAGATGAACACTGTGGAATATCCGAACTCCTCTCAGAAACCACACCACAGTAATCTACAATCCAAAATAGTTGTTTTCTTCTGGGCAGAATTAAGACATTGATACATGTTAATTACATGCCCAGAACTTGGATCTTCATCAGATGTAGAATCCTATTCTTCATCTTCATCCTCCGACTGAATCTGCTCACTGGCTTTAAGATGATCAACCAACCTTGAAGCCATAATTCTCATAACCAATTCCATTCTAGACAAGACTTCTCTGAATGTCGTTCTTCTTGGATCACACAGTAGTTATCCTTCGCAATTTGGTCCACTTTGAACACAACATTGGACATTTGTGCATATTTATCCAGGTGGCTACTACTGCTACCTAATGTCACATTCGTCCTTTGTGCAAATCTGGGAGGTCTTCTACTCACAACTGTCTTGGTCATCTGTTGCTTAAGTTGAACTACTTCGGTTGTCAAGGACTTGAGGAGATGAGTGAGGGTCTCAATTTCATTTGCGTCCTTTTCTTTTACCTTACTCACAATAGTTTGAGACGTCATGCCCAGGTCTTTGGAGTCCTTAGTTGGTTCCTCATCTACAATGACTCCAATAGCGTGCATGTCTTTCTCCACATCAATTGCTTCTTGGAAATTTTATAAAAGTGTTGGTTTTGCTTCTTGCTTGATGAACTATGCAATGTTGATCGACAGTGAAGACGTGTAGTAGTCAATTGTGATGGAGTCATGAGGTTTAGTGTCTGCAATGAACTTGTTCAAGATACATTAAACCTATGGTTAAAATATTTCACTTTTTCTTTTTGCTTCATCTTGAGACTACCCAATTCTTTCAACAACATGTTTGGGGTTTTGTCCTCAAAAAACTTATCTAGGAAAATTCTCTTGAACATGCCCCAGTTCTGAATGGAGTTGACGGGAAGGCTATGGTACCATACAATTGCTCTATCATCTAAGGTACATGGAAACAATCTACATGCAACATCGTCATAATGTAGCTTGAGTGTCTGCAGATGTATGTAAAACGTGTCTAGATGGTCTTTTGCCTTCACTATTCTATCAGTGTCATACTTCGTTAACAACTTCTCTATGTGTATTGGAATCTTGTGCAAGATATCCTAGAGTGCCAATGTGCCTTGTGTCATCCATTCCAAATTTTGATCACCCATATTGTCTTCTTCTTCATCCTCCTCCTCTTCTTCTAAATCTGATGATTCAACCTATGGATCTATTGGTTCCTCTCTGCCTCCACATCCTCTGCCGTCTTCCCCTCTGTTTCCTCTGTCGGAACTTGACCCCAAGAGTAATATGTTAACTTCTTCTCCTTCTAGGAAAATAGGAGGTTCCTCTTCATTCTTAGCAACTTTTTCCAACTCTTCAAGAGTGGAGAGGATTACTTCTTCAATAGATGAGACTACCACTCCTGTGGGGATAGTCTTTTGATTCCTTTGCGAAGAGGGAAAAGTGTGTACTTCTGGAATCAGTCCAACAACCTTAGAAACCTAACGGGTGATGGGACGGACAACACAAATGTGATGATATGAAATTTCTTGTTCAGGTCTGGGAGGCAAGGAATAACCAATTTCAGAGTTGCGCGTGGGAGTGAGGGAGTTCATGTTACTACCTTGACAAGATGATATATAATTGGGGTTGATAGGACATTCAACCATAAATTACTGGAGGCCCTCCATCTAGCACCATAAATGTTGATGGTGTTAGACCCGCCAAGATTCAGGGGATCTCCTCGATATGAAGTCACAAGTAGACCTCACACCGTTCGGTGTAGGAGTCCCATCTGGTATGATGGCCCAGTTGCCATTATCTTAGATATTTTCCTTAACTCTTGTTGTTCAACACATGAGAGTGTTATGCTTGTAACTTCCATAAAGCGAGGTGAGTATTCTTGGTGAGTGCATAATGTAACTTTGTGTCCAGGTTCTCTTACTGTAAGGGAGAGGTGAAAAGTGAGCCTCTAGATGAGAGGTAGTAGTACCACCCAGGGAGAGACACGGGCGAAAACAACAAGTGTCTTTCCAGCATCCAATAAAATATTCCACAGTGGATGCGGTAGTAATTAAAACCAATGTGCAAGGGAAAACATGTACACCATCCAACGAAGTAGTCCACACGGGGGTGACAGTCGTAATAACCAAGAAAACAAGAATGGTTTGTCTAATGTCTGAAGGAGTAGTCCACAAATATGAGGCAAAAATGATAAACAATACCACACATCTTCAACAATGTAAGTCCTAAAATAATTGAAGTAGTTCAACTATCTTAGTATAGGCTAAGCAAACATGTATTACAAATGTTTAAAGAATAGTATTACAAATGGATACAACACATGCGTGAAAATGTGTTGGCTTGAGACATGCTTCTGAATTAAGAAAAAGTTCCAAGACACATCTGTACACCATACATCACTAGCCCTAGTAGTGGGACATTGAAGCCACTCTTCGCTCCTCAAAGAACAGACTACAGAATCTCTAGGCTATGTGGGAGGAGCCAAGGTGAAAAGTCCTTTGCTCATACAATGAGGGGGTATATATAGCCAAGGGGGATGCTTGACCCTTGTGACCCTTCGAATTCCCTCGTGACTGTTTAACTTCCTATGACTTTTCCACTTACATGACTCTTCAACTTCATATGTGTGCCTCTTGGAATTTCACATTACATTACATTTGATTACAACAAGTATGGCCCATAGTAGTGATATGGCTGAGACAACTCATGACACAAATCGACATGACACTACTGACATGTATTGGCTAACTGTGGTGTCCATGTCGAGCTCCTATGCCACTGAGTGATTTGTGTGCTATCAGTGCATCATGTCTTCACCTACGCATGGAAAAGTGTGTGGGGTCTTCGATGGTCCTGATATTTGCTTGATAGTTCAGAAACATGTATCCCTTTCACTTGCTGCTCCATGTGCTTGGTACCTTCATTTCGCTGTGGGAAAGTCTTCTAGCATGCACTCCTTCTTGATCCCATTCATCATCACACCATGTTCCATCAATGTACCTATTCCTGCAATTCACTCATGATGAGACAACATCAAATCCAAATATATCCTATTTTAGCATGATGCATTGTTTTCCGTTCCAGGTGCAGGTAACCGAGAGGGAGGACAAGGCACTGAAACTGTGCAGAGCACAACTTAGGTTGAGATGAGAGGATTTTGAGTACTGTCAAGAAAAAATGCGCAGATGTCACTAGGAGGAAAATTTGCATAATCCAAGACAACAATGAAAACTACAAGGTAGAACCCGACAGGGCAAAATTGCACAGTTCCTAGGAGGAACACAAGGCAGGGTGTCGGGAGGAACTGTTGAGAAATTCTGCACAGTTTTCAGGATGAGGATTCGGTAGGTCATCCTGGGGTCTAACTGGGACTCTGCATAGTTTCTCCAAGGAAGACAAAGCAGGCAATAGGAGGCTCTTGAAGACAATTCTATGCAGTTTTCAAGAGCAGTTCTTAATCAGGCTGCAGGGAGCTGCTAGTCACAACTGCGCATTTTTGAGGGACAATGTCGAACAGGAAGCAGGGACCTTCTTGACACAACTGCACAGTTTTCGAGATGAGTGCAAAGCGGGGAAACAAGGAGAGTACGAGTTAATATTGCACAATTTTCAGGGACAAAGCAAAGCAAGCTAGCAGGGGGCCTGCTAGTCAGATCTGCACAATTTCTTGGAACAATGTAGTGCAAGGCTATGGAGGTCTGACTCACATGACTGTGCAATTTCTACAGGTAGTGTAGGGCAGGCAGATGGGCATGTCTACGTAGTTTTTTAGAGTAGTGAAGCCCAGGGTCACAATGTAGTTCAGGTTTTCAGTAGACTAGAGGGAGGCTTGATGAGTGATCTTGAGGGAAGCACAAATTGGATTGAACTTAGGGACAAATTCTGTGCAGTTCCGGAAGACAGTTGTTAGGTTCCTATACCAATAGGTGTCATATTTCATGATTGACTTGGTTTAGCTCTGAAATATGTTCATACCTTTGCTTATTGAAAATGTTTTCCATATTTGTAAAAAATCAAAAAATTAAAAAATGTAAAGAGGGTATGTCCTAGAAAAAGAATAAAAGGACAAAAAGAATAAATAAAAGGTCAAAAAATGAAAGAAAATGAACCCCAATGAAAAGAAAAGACCATGAAAGTGTGCAAGGCCAAATGCCACTGCTTTTTACTTTTATGTAATAAAGGTTATGTGTAGCTTGTCACCTATGACCAAAATCCATGAATAGTCAAACAACTTAAGCTTGGCTATTTCACAATTTCAATTTCATGTTTAGAAATAGAAGATAAAGATCTGACCAAACTGTTTAATCTTGGCAGATTAGTAGATAGGTAGAGTGAAAAAAAGGAGCTCAACAGTTTAATCTGAGCCCTTGGATGTAATAAGGTTAGACTTAGATAGATATCTTTATGTAAAAGAAAAAAAAGTTTGATAAGGATTTGCCAGTTTAAGTGCACCCTAATAAAGAAGTAAAAATGCTAGGTTAAATAGGTAGGGTAAGTAGATGATTGGTTGCAGAAAAAATGTGTGGTGAATGGTTAAGTTTAATGCTTAAATCTTTTGCTTTCATCACTTGGACAAAGCATAACTCACATTGAAGACAACACATCAAGGAACCAAAGTCAAATTAATTAACTGCCTTACTCCATTTTTCCCTAAAATTCACTAATTTCCCCTAAGTGCTAAAGGTATTTATCAAGTTAGAGGGGCTCAGAGCATTTCTCTGACTTTTGGGGGGACCGGACCCTCGGCCCAATAATTTGAAATACCTGAAGTACTTAAATTCCCTTCATCAACATTTACCCCTCCATAAATTCACTCATTCCCATTATAATTTTTTTCCTAAGTAAAAGCCCTAATTTACTTAGGAGAATTAAAACATTCTCTATATACAAACCCTCATGTTCCACTAGCCTAAGTCATGAATGTTGTATGAGGAAATGCTTTCGAAAACATTTTAACTTAGCGCATATTCATATCCTACAAAGTCATATTAACCACTAACTTGTTTTTTTTTTATTATCTAAAACCCGAAAACAAATTACCCCTTTCCTGTATTATTATAAAAAATCTCAAAAATATATATCCCGTCCCGTGGTTGCGAAGTAACCTTAATAACATTTAATAAATGGGATTAATTAGTCAACCCATTACTAATTAAAAACCTGACCCCCACCATGCTAAATAAAGGATTAATTAATCATTAGGATTAATTAATAACTTTTGACCAATCACATCGGCCCCAATGTAATTAAAGCCTTTTATTAACATCGCGCCCCCCCCCCATTAACCATCAATATTGCGTGGGCCCTTTGATCGGATGTTAAATGTGCGATATGAGCAGTTTTCCAAAAATCGCTGATGCTACATGTCAATTGATGAGTGGAATCGTGTGGCCCTCCCTCAATACCACCTACCTCCCATAAGTGGTGTGATGAAACCCGCTTACTACCTCCCATAAATGACAAAACATCACATCATCAAGTTGACGCCATCTGTCCTTGTCGCTAATCCACCAAAATATTGACTTTGCATAAAAAACAAGTGTAATCTATTCTTCGTCCTTTATCCAGAGCAATTCCATGCATGCACGCAGTACGTCCAAAATCATCCAGCTCGTCCCCCAACTGTCAACTACCTTGAACGGTGCTTTTCAATGCCATTCCAGTCCACTGTGTGCATCCTGCGAACGTGAACATCATAGCCAGTTGCCCAGGAACAAGTATTTCCAAGATTTTTTTCTTGGAAACCCTGTTGTATATTGAAATTCCTTTAAAACCCAAAGTTTTCAGTATAATTGAGTTGCTAAGCTTAGTCCAAAACTTCCCAGGCACCTTTGTTTAAACAAATTCATTAAAAAACCAAACCTCATCCCTGAATACACAAGAACCAGGGATGGAAACCCCTGTTGCCCTAAACGTTGCTCCAATCACTACTCCTCATAGGGATTTGGACTACCTTCCCTTGGCCGATAGAGATTTCCAAATTAAAGACCTTACATTTGATGACTCCCCCCTGGAGCTACACTGCAAATACCAAGACAGCTATCTAAATAATGCCGATAAAATTGGTATTTGGGAATCAAACCTCCCTAAATACCAATTTCCCACTATCCATATCTTCCCAGACATTGTCCACCAATGCCATGCAAATTACAACCCTAATTTGAGAGCGGTAATGTCCCTCGACCAACAAATCCTTTTCACCATTACAACATAATCTATTAATGAAATATTGCAGTTGCAACCTGGTCAGGACCATACCCCTCTGTCTACTGCTGATTTACTTGTGAAATCTTCAAAACTATCTAACTTAGAGATCACTAGAGTCTGTCAAAATTTCATGATAGAAAGATACATATCAAATGATCCCCCACCTTACATGACATGTGCTTTTACTAATCTGGGTAGGGACATTGTTATCATGATTTCCTGCATCATGGGTTTTACCACTAGTGAGTATGTTGATGAATTGACCTTAGCCTTCATGACTATTTATACCCCTGGTCAGCCTCCTATAGCCGGATATGACTTTGCCACCTTCATTGCAGACAAAATCCATGACCAATTTATGAGGCTAGAGAATGAGAGAGTGTTCAACTTTTCTACAGTCCTGTATCACCTCTTTATTTACTACCAAACTAAAAAATTCTCATTCTTTGTGCATAAGCTTGATACCAAAGGTAACCCTAGGTCAGTCATTTTCTGGACCTCTATTTTTCATCACTCACCCTCTTCTCCCTATTTATATATTTATTTCATTGATCAATTTGTCCATCTTATAACTACCATGCTGACTGGAAATTCTCCCCCTAGAATCAACGATGACATCAAAAGAATCCTTCAGTTGTCAAAGTAGTATAAGATAGGTGACTGGTACTTGTACCAGAATCATACTGAGATCAGAGTCTATGGATGTGAGCTACCTCCATTTAAATTGCCTAAATATGTCCCCATGATATTATTTGCCCTAGAGTACTACAGGAAAATGATCAACTCAGATCAAATTCATTTTATGAAGGCAAAGAAGAAAGCCCAACTCAGGATTAAAGACCACTTAGGCCCATTTGTATGTAACAATAGGAAAGCTGGGCAAGAAGCAAAAGAGTTTCTAAAGAGGATGAAATTAAAGAAAAGCTTTATTTGGGCCTATGATACTCACAATTTCATCTGTGATAGAAGGATAAAACACAAGTTGTCACCCTACATCCATCACAAAATTCTTGAAATAGAACAATATGCCAATTTAAATGAATGGAGGGAAGGGACATTGGTAGAACAAGATAGTGATGAGGTTGAAGTTGATAATGTGATGAAATATTTGGAAAAAAGACTTGACCTGGAGTCTTTTGAACAGGTGCCTACAGAGTCTGCCCAAAGGCTAATGCTGGAACCTAGTGCTCCCACAGCAGAGCCATCATAAAGACAAACATAGGAAACAAGTGCCCCTACATCAGGGCAACCACAAGCATCAGGACAGCCAGAGGTATAAGAGCATCCTGAAATATCTAAAGAGTTAGCTCCACCACAACCACATCCAGCTCAAACAAACATGGGAAATCCCCCAATTTTGCAGACTCCTCTGAATGAGGAAAAGAGCTTGAAAAGAGACAGGGAAGTAGCTACCCCTACTAGTATACCCACGGATCAGCCCTTTGCTAAGAGGCAAACGTTGAATCCATATTCAGAGGAGGAATTCATTGGGGAGATTACAAAGAACATGAGAAAGGAGGGGACAGACAGTTTACAAACATTCCCAACAAGTGGGACACCCTCAAGTTCACAGAGGCAAGTACTAGAAAGACAACCCAGCACAGAGGTTTCATCCTTCAGGTCTTCTTTTGAGAAGATTATAGATATAAAGGGGAAGTTTAAGGAGATCAAGACAAAGAATGAGCAACTTAAGGCACAAGAATATGCTCAATACTTAAAGATGGCCCCTACCAACCAGACCAGATTGATGTTAGCCTTTGACATCAAAGAGGGAAAAATGCAAATGAGTTTCCTGAATCCAACAATGCAACAACCAAAATCCTTGGCAGATTACCTCAAAACTGATTTTGAGGTTTTGGCTAAAGACATCCACCCTATCAACCAGATTGGACTACACAAACAAACGGGTGAGATGGTATATTCAACACTGACCAGCAAAGCAATGATGGCACATAGATTGCAAAATTCATTGAGCAATACTACAACTCAATTGCAGCTGGAGAAAACCTCCTCACAGGCAAAGGATAATAGAATAAAATCATGGGAAGAGTTAGTAATTGAGTTGGGTCATGACCCAAAGGATGTGAAGGCAACAAAAAGCTTAATCAAGAAGAAGAATGAAGACATAGCTACACTTAGAAAACAATTAAAGTTTCCACCACTCATTCACCCTTAGGCTGCTGAGGCAATAGAGAAAAAGAATGAAGAAGACCTTGTGGACTTGGTCCTTAAGTTGAATGAGCAATTAAAGGAAACCGAACAAGAATTGGAGAAAGCATTACAGTAAGGGCAAAGTGAATCAACCTCCCAACCTCAGACTGTTGTGCTTATAGTCTCAACAACAGTCCCTTCCACTATGGCAATTGCTCTAGCACCAAACATTTCTCAGGCAACAACAATTCCAGTGGAAGCAACAGGTAGATCAACGCAGACAGCAGAGGACTTGGTTAAGTCCATGGGAGGAGATGAAGCTCCAGAAGGTAAAAGAAAAATTCGCTACCTTGGAGCAGAAATATGATTTATCAAAAATAAATTATGTAGAGGAGAGAAGGAAAAATAAGAGCATGACAAAACAAATTAAAGCATTGGAGAAGGACCTAATTTTTGAAGGTCCTTTGACAGACATTAGGAAGATATTCTGGACTAATATCATTGATTCCATCAATGATATTTGGTCATCAATTCAAATTATTTTTGAGCAAATTGATTTAGTAAAGCTTGCTCTTGAAGCAATTGAGAAGATCAGAGAAGAGTTGGGTAGAAAACCTGAGGAAGCAATTAGATTAATCAATTTTCTGAACAGTAAAAGTAGGCAACAACTAGAACAAGTAGATATTGAGGATAAAACAATTAGATATTGAGGATAGGACTACTACCATCCTCGAACTGAAGAAAGTGTTGACCAAAAGGAATCTCATGCAAGGCCTGGAATGTAGATGTCAAAGCATGCATGAAGATATAGATGAGTTCATGAAAAATTTGACATCCTAAGAATTAAAGGACTCCCAAGCCCTTTAGTCATCAATGATAGGCTAATGGTTTAGATTGATTACATTGATAAATTACATCAGCAGGTTGACAGTCAGGCTAGTTCATCTTCAGCCAAGGTATTACCAAGAGGAAAAGTGCTGTACGACAGTTTAGAGAACCTTTTTTTCATTGAACATGAAGTAAAGAACTTATTCCCAATACAACCCAATTTTGTGAAGTATACAGAAGCAGATGAAATTTACAGGAAGCTGATAAGAACAAAAATACCAAATGATGACTGGTGGACCAACATGAATGACATCCTATAAATTACCATGACAAAAGTAAGGTAAATAGAAATATTCACCACAGTAAATTTGGTAAAAAGGATGAATGCTGGTGAACAGGTAAAGTGTATCAGATATAGGTGAAAGAGTATCAGTTGAAAAGATCAAATCAAATGTTCAACACAGAGTTACTAGCACGAAAACAAGATGCACATTCGTAGAACATGCCTCCAGCTTCTTCAATGAAAATAGGGACAACAACCATCAGTTCACTTTCTATTTCTATATTTGAGACCATCTGTCTCTATATTTGTGTAAAAAGATATTCTATATTCCTAGAATAAATCTCATTTAGTTACGAGATATTTTGATGTAAATTTTGTATAAATACTTCTTTATTCGAAGTATTGTGGGTGGATTCTACAACATTTCTATAGACATTTTCTTCTGGAATTGAAGTGCTATTGTACCAACCTTTGTATGGCTTGTTGGATCAAGGAATAAAGCTAAGACAGTTTACAGGATACTTGTGTCAAACAGAATTCAAATAAGTATTCTATATCTCTTGTGTTTTACTGTTTTCCCTTATGTTTATTAATGATCACATGTGTTTTCATGAAATCTGATTGATAAACGAATAATGATATTTCAGAAGTTTCTTTGTTGCAATCTGTTTTAAATGGTTTATCTTCTTAATGTTTTCTTCTAGACTATCATAGTTAGGGAATTCTTAAAAGCTCCCTTGCTTTCATAGTTCATCACAACGACCCATTTAACAAAGAATTCTTAATTGCTCCTTATTAATGAGCACCCTCTATTCTGCATGTTAAACCTGGTTAAAGGATTCTTCATTGCCCTTTCTCCCTGTTTAAAGCCATTTCATCCATTCATCTGAACCTGTCATTTGCCTTTTGTTTTGCTACCTTACCCTATGAGTTTTCCCTTTAGTAATTGATCTGACCCAGTTAAACCATTTCTTTGATTGACTCCAATTTAAAGTTTAAATCTAAAAGCATCTTAAAGAATTCATAAAAGTTGTTTTGATCTCTTTTAAGAAAGTAAAAAGCAAAAACCTGAAATCTGGCTTCAGAAAGAACTCGGTACACTAGGGCTAATCCTGACCCTAATCCACCCCTAGTGTTTTAGAACCCCAATCTGATGCCCAGTATCATTAGAAGACAAGAAAGCTCTGCCAACCCTTGACCTATATTCAGATCTCAATCCTGTCCTGTTGAGTGTTTGTTCCTAGAAGACCTTCCCTTTGATGAGTACTTTGAAACCTCTTTGTTTCGGATTTCATCCGACTATGAATTAATAGACCTAGTCCAAGACCCAGAGTTCCTCAGGGAACTTGAAACCCAAAGAACTAATTTTTCAATTGATCAATATTTGCAGAACTCACCTCAATCTGATCTTACCATTGAAGGAACCCCTAACCCTTCTATAGTTACCTCTTTTTCCACTAGTTCATCATCATTCCCTCATCTCTCTCAACCTCAAACCACTCCACAGTTGACTATAACCCGTAGTTCTTCATCTACAACCCAAACATCCACTGTTACCCCACCTCCAGTCCTTGTTTCAACACTACCAACATCAATGGCTAATAGATATGATCCCCTTGTGCTGCCAGCCAATTTAGGCACCATGCCCCAGGACTATTAGAGCAAGATCTCAAACTTTGATGGCATTGGAACCTATACAACCCAACAACACACTAGAAGGATGATTGGTTATTTTGAAAATTTTGAAATAGACACTTCTGATGTGAAAATGAGAATATTTGTACAAAGTATTTTTGGAGATGTTAGAACATGGTTTAGAGCGTTAACCCCTCAAAGTATAGATAGTTTAAGATCCCTTTATCAACAATTCCTGAATAGATGGGAAAAAAGAAAAGACCCCCTTCAGATCTTATCTGAATATGAGAACCTCAAGAGGGGACCTCAAGAAACTGTCCAGGATTACTGCACTAGATTTCGCAGTGTGTATAGTTCCATCCCACTAGATCTTAGGACCCCACCTGGTTTAGCCTTAATCAAATTCCCAGATGGATTTGATTCTGATATGGCTTTCCAGCTGAGAGAATGAAACCCCCCTACTTTAGAAGATATGCAAAGGATAGCAGTTATTGTGGAAGCCAACTTGCTATCCAAAAGATCCAAGGCCAGAAGTGAAAGGAGAATACCATTAAAAGAAGAAATCAACCCCTCTGATAAAAAACTTGATGATTTAATTAAAGGAGTGAAAGGATTGGGAAACAGATTGGATGTGATTGAAAGAAAGTCTCCTTGGGATAATCAACAAGCCAACATGGAGATAAATCTGAATTTAGGAAAAATCAAAACCAGGACACTGGGAAGAACGGTCCTGACCAAAACATTATACCCCCTTTCCAGGAGAACTATGCAGAAGCTTCACACTCTGAAGACCTGGAAGAAGACACTCAAATCAATTTGATGGGTCTTGATGATGAAGAATATTTCTTAACCTAGGATGATCAGGAAGCCCACATACTCAAACAATTTCAGACCAAATCAAGGGAATCATTCGACTTTAGACAGGGATATGACTCAACAATTTTTGAGGTACACAAGCAGTACAATCTAAGAGGTAGGAAAATCATTGATGCCCCTGAAACAAACAAGAAGACAGCCCCAAATCAGCCCAAAAAAGGTAAGGCAGTAAACAAACCCCTGCAAATTCTTTCTAAACCAAACAGTAATCGTCCTAGCCCCATAATTGAAGATATATCTGACAACCAACCAAACAATGAACAACCTTCCACTTCCATTCCTTCCAAGGATATAGTGGAGGAATCTCCAAATATTGATCTAGGAGAATCAACAAATCATGACCCTCACCATGAAAAAGAGAAAGACATAGAAAACACAGAGAACATAGAAAACGTCGCTGCTCGAAATCCAAAAGCTCAAATAGAAAAACCCTTTAATCTGGAAATAGAAGTAGGCAAGCTAAAAATTTCCGTTCCATTATCTAAATTAGCTAAACATGATGTTTACCGAACTCAAATCAATAGATCACTAAAAATTATTGGAACTGAAGACTCAGTTAATCTTTTTGATGATCAACTCGAGTTAATCTTTGGCCCATAAGTTAATGGGAAACCATTGGAAGGAGGAATTCCTCCCTTCTATATTAGTCTAAACATACATGATAAGATTCTACACAATGCCATGTTTGACTCTAGTGCATCTCATAATCTCATGCCCAAGTCTGTCATGGAAAAGCCAGACCTAGACATCACTAGACCATACAAAGATTTGTTTTCTTTTGATTCCATCCAAGTGAGATGTCTAGGATTAATAAAATATTTGTGTGTTTCATTGGTTCAATACCCTGCAAAAACAATATTAATAGACATAGTGGTAGCTGATATACCACCCAAATATGGCATGACGTTGTCTAGGTCCTGGGGTGCTAAGCTTCAGGGGTCTCTTCAACTAGATATGTCATATGCCACTATATCGATTTTTGGACAACCCAAGAAATTATACAAAGAAACATTAATGAAATATGTAGTAAGTAGTCAGGAGAGGCCCCAAAACTTCCCTATCTACTCAGTACACTATGATATGGATTCTTTCATTCTTTACAATGCAGAAGCCAATCCATCAAATACTATAGATGTTTTAGCAACAAAACCAAAAGAAATTGAAAACTTTAAGGTTTTAGCAGCAGAACCAAAAGAAATTGAAAAAGAGAAATCAACTGTCCACCTTCACGAGATAATAGATGAGAAAGAAAACCCAAATACCTTAGCTAAGAAGCGCCCACCACCCCAGATGAAAACTATGAGCATGAAATTTTATGGCATTTAGAATTTGATGGTTCAGTGAACAAATTAGGTGCATGAGCAGGAGTATGGATACACAAATCAGAAAATAATCATGGGACATGCCTATAGATTAAATTTTAAATACACTAATAATACGTAAGAATATGAGGCACTCTTGTTAGGTCTTAAACTGGTCAAAGGTTTAGGAGCTATTAGGGTGTCCATCATGGGAGATTCAGAATTGGTAGTGAAACAGATCAAAGGAACTTACTTAACCAGGGATCCAAGACTAGGACTCTACAGAGGAAGAGTCATAGAAATACTTAACACCTTTCTAGAAACTAAGCTTGCAACAATTCCCAGAAAGCATAATATGCAAGCCCACAGCCTGGCCATGTTTGCCAACACCTGCAAATTGCATTTTCAACCTATTCATTAGTATATTGCTGAGGTTAGGCATAGGCCAACCATATCTGATAATCTTAAGAACTGGTGAGTCTTTGAAAATGACAAACAGATCAATAATTTCTTAATTTTAGATCAGGAATTTTCTCATCTTAATATAGATGTTGATACAGGTACTTGTTTTAATTAGATAAATGAACTAAATATTAACAACTTGGAAGAGAATTCAATAAACATGCTTCATGCTACTAAGTTTTCACAAACAGAAATTCAAGACCTAAAACAAATGGACTTAGATGAGATAATTGAAGAGGAAACAGAGGTAATGAACCTAAAAGATAATCATTTACCCAAAGGATTGACTCCTTTGGAGGATTTGTTTGACTCTAATGACATTCCAAAGAAACCTAAAAGGAGCCTTTAAAAGCAGACATTGAAGAGTATAACATAGGAACGCATGATGATTCTAAATTGATAAAATTGTCAAAATATCTACCTCCCGATTAGAAGCTGAAGTATGTTGAACTTATGAGGGAATTCTAGGATGTCTTTGCCTAGAGTTACGAAGATCAAAAATCCTATGACACCGTAATCATTCAACACACTATCCCTTTAAAGGAAAATCAAAAGCAATTTAAGCAAAAACTCAGAAGAAATAACCCTGTGTTATTACCATCAATTGAGAAAGAAATCAAACACATGTATGAAGCAAGAACTATTGCCCCTATTAGATTTTTTCAGAATGGGTGTCTAACCTAGTACCTACTAGGAAGAAAACAGGGGAAATCAGATTATGTGTTGACTTGAGAAATTTAAACAAGGTCTCTCTTAAAGATAACTATCCTTTACCCAAAATGGATCATATTTTATAAAGGGTAGTGGGTTCTTCAAGAATTTCACTTTTAGATGGGTTTTCAGGTTGTAACAAAATCTTAGTTCATCCTGATGACCAAGAGAAAACTGCATTTACCACACCATGGGGTACCTTCATGTACATTAAAATGCCCCTTGGACGAAAAAATGCAGGAGCAATCTTTCAAAGAGCAATAGATATTGCCTTTGCAAAATAAATTCATGATTTTCTTGTTATATACCTTGATGATCTCACTGTTTTTTCTAAATCATATCAACAACACTTGGAGCATCTCAAGCAATTTTTATAAAGTGCAAAAATTATGGCATTTCTTTAAATCCAAAGAAGTCTTTGTTCGGTTTGGAGGAAGGAAAGCTATTAGGTCACATCATTTTTAAGGATGGCATCCAAATTGACCCTTCTAGGATTGAAGCTATTTTATAGATACCCCATCCAAGAAACATTAAAGAGCTTCAGGATTTCCTAGGAAAAACAATTTTTAAGAAGGTTCATCTCTAACTTAGCCTAATTAACTAGATTATTGAATATCATGTTAAAAAGGGATTCAACTATAAAATGGATGATAGAGGCAAAACAAAAATTTGAAGAAATTAAATGGCCTTAACCAGAACACCGGTCCTTACAAGCCCAAAATTTGACAGAGACTTCATCATTTTTCTCGTTTGCATCAGAACACACCATAGCTGTAGTTTTACTACAAAAGGATGATCAAGGATGTGAAAAACCAATAGCCTTTTTTAGTAAAGCTCTTAGAGATGCATCATTAAAATAAAAAATAATGGAGAAACAAACTTTTGCATTGGTAAAAGCTATTAAAGATTTCAGGGTCTATATTTTGTATTCTCATGTAATAGCTTATGTTCCTAATGCAGTAGTCAAAGGCATCCTAACTTAGGATGGAGTTGATGGCAAAAGAGGAAAATGGATAGCTACTATCTTAGAATATGATATAGAGATAAAACCTACCAAGCTAATTAAAGGTCAGGGATTGGCCAAACTCATGGCAGAAACTAATTGCCAAGCCCTAGACATAAATCTTATTGCAGAGTTGGATAACGAACATGAGATGGATACTTCACAAATCAGCCAGGCCTTTTCAGATTCACCTTGGTATGCTGATATTATATATGTGTTACAAAACCTGTAGGCTCCTCCAGGGTTATCCAGAACTAAGAATAGGTTTTAGAAAATGAAAGCTTCAAAATTTTGCATCTTAGATAATACTCAGTTTTGGAAAAATCATGAAGGAATTTTGTTAAATTGTTTATTAAAAGAAGAAGCTAACAAGGCTATCTAAGAATTTCATGCAGGGGAATGTGGTGGACATCTCTATTGGAAGTCAACTGCTGAAAAAATTCTAAGAGCTAGATTTTATTGGCCAACCTTGTTTGCAGATGTGAAGAAATTTGTAACTTCTTGCCTTAAATGCCAATTCTTTGAGGGCAAAATAAAATTGTTACCTTTACCCTTGAAACCTATTTCCACCACGAAACCTTTTCAACAATGGGGTTTTGACTTCATTGGGGAAATTCATCCACCCTCTTCTGGTCAACACAAATGGATACTCACTGCAACTGATTACTTTACTAAATGGATAGAAGCCAATTCCTCTAGACAAGCCATAGACACTGTCATTATAGGATTTCTAGAGGCCAACATTCTATCTAGATTTGGCTGCCCCAGTAAGATAATCACAGACAATGCAACAACCTTTAAGTCAAAGAAAATGATCAATTTTTGTGACAAGTATCATATCACATTGGGACATCCCACATCTTACTACCCTCAAGGGAATGGACTAGCAGAATCTTCCAACAAAAGTCTAATCAATATTATCAAAAAACTATTGGTAGAAAATAAGAAAACTTGGAATAAGAAGTTGACCAATGCTTTGTGGGCAGATAGGCTTACAACTAAGAAATCCATTGGAACCAATCCCTATGAACTAGTACATGGTATGGAGGCAATTTTTCCCTCATCTTTAGGGGTTCCTGTCATGAAATTACTACAAGAAGCTCAAGTGGAACCAAATGATATACAAAGAAGAATTAACCAAACCATCCATTTACAACAGACCAGGGAGGAAGTGTACCAAAGATCCCAAGTACTGCAGGAGAAACTCATGAAGATATTTGATAGAAGGACCAAAGCAGAAGACTTCTATCTGGGAGACAAAGTGTTAAGATGGGATTCAAGAAGAGAGGACAAAGGGAAACAAGGGAGGTTTGACTTCCAGTGGAAAGGACCATACATAATATATGCTTTTAGAGGGAATAATGCATATTTTCTGAGAGAATTAGATGGTGTAGAAATTGAAGGAGGACCAGTCAATGGTTAGATGTTAATGCATTACTTTGATCTTAGTTACTAATATTACCATGTTCCTAACTGTACATACTATATCCTTTATAATTTTCAGTATTGATTGGATGGTAATATTGTGGAGTTGAAGCCCGAAGAGAAGGCCCTAAGCTTCAGAAGCATTATTGTCATACATACAAATAAAGCAGCAGGAAGAAGGAAATTTGCAGAGCACAATCAAAGTTTTTTAGAGGCCACTGGTCTACTGTTCTTGACTTTCCACCAAGGAAAGCCTTCCCCAAGTGGAGCCACTGTTAGGTTCCTATACCAATAGGTGTCATATTTCATGATTGACTTGGTTTAGCTCTGAAATATGTTCATACCTTTGCTTATTGCAAATGTTTTCCATATTTGTATAAAATCAAAAAATTAAAAAATGTAAAGAGGGTATGTCCTAGAAAAAGAATAAAAGGACAAAAAGAATAAAGAAAAGGTCAAAAAATGAAAGAAAATGAACCCCAATGAAAAGAAAAGACCATGAAAGTGTGCAAGGCCAAATGCCACTACTTTTTACATTTGTGTAATAAAGGTTGTGGGCAGCTTGTCACCTATGACCATAATCCATGAATAGTCAAACAAATTAAGCTTGGCTATTTCACAATTTCAATTTCATGTTTAAAAATAGAGAATAAAGATCTGACCAAACTGTTTAATCTTGGCAGATTAGTAGATAGGTAGAGTGAAAAAAGGAGCTCAACAGTTTAATCTGAGCCCTTGGATGTAATAAGGTTAGGCTTAGATAGATATCTTTATGTAAAAGAAAAGAAAGTTTGATAAGCATTTGCCAGTTTAAGTGCACCCTAATAAAGAAGTAAAAATGCTAGGTTAAGTAGGTAGGGTAAGTAGATGATTAGTTGCAAAACAAATGTGTGGTGAATGGTTAAGTTTAATGCTTAAATATTTTGACTTCATCACTTGGACAAAGCATAACTCACATTGAAGATAGCACATCAAGGAACCAAAGTAAAATTAATTAACTTCCTTAATCCAATTTTCCCTAAAATTCACTAATTTCCCCTAAGTGCTAAAGGTATCTATCAAGTTAGAGGGGCTTAGAGCATTTATCTGACTTTTGGGGGGACCAGACCCTCAGCCCAATAATTTGAAATACATGAAGTACTTAAATCCCCTTCATCAACATTTACCCCTCCATAAATTCACTCATCCCCATTATAATGTTTTTCCTAAGTAAAATCCCTATTTTACTTAGGAAAATTAAAACATTCTCTATATAAAAACCCTCATGTTCCACTAGCCTAAGTCATGAGTGTTGTATGAGGAAATGCTTTCAGAATTTTTTTAACTTAGTGCATATTCATATCCTACAAAGTCATATTAACCACTAACTTGTTTTATTATCTAAAACCCAAAAACAAATTACCCCTTTCCCGTATTATTATAAAAAATCCCAAAAATATATATCCCATCCCACGGTTGCGAAATAACCTTAATAACGTTTGATAAATGGGATTAATTAGTTAACCCGTGACTAATTAAGAACCTGACCCCCGCCATGATAAATAAAGGATTAATTAATAACTTTTGACCAATCACATCGCCCCTGATGTAATTAAAGCCTTTTATTAACATCGGGCCCCCTCCATTAACCATCAGTCACTTCCCATCCCCGACCACCGTTTGATCAGATCTCTCAGATCTGACGGCTATCGCTCATATCGTGCAGGCCCTTTAGTCAGACATTAAACACACGATATGAACGGTTTTCCCAAAATCGCCGATGCTACATGTCAATTGATGAGTGGAATCGCGTGGCCCTCCCTCAATACCACCTACCTCCCATAAGCGGTGTGATGAAACCCGCTTATCGCCTCCCATTAACGACAAAATGTCACATCATCAAGTTGACGCCCTCTGTCCTTGTCACTAACCCGCCAAAATATTTACTTTGCATAAAAAACAAGTGTAATATATTCTTTGTTCTTTATCCAGAACAATTCCATGCATGCACGCAGTACGTCCAAAATCAACCAGCTCGTCCACCAATTGTAACTATCTTGAATGCTACTTTTCAACGCTGCTCCAGTCCACTGTGTGCATCCTATGAATGTGAACATCATAGCTAGTTGCCTAGGAACAGGTATTTACTATATTTTCTCCTGGAAACCCTATTGTATATTGAAATTCCTCTAAAATTGCTTTAAAACCCAAAGTTTTCAGTATAATTGAGTTGCTAAGCTTAGTCCAAAACTTCCCAGGCACCTTTGTTTAAACAATTTCATTAAAAACACCAGTTTAGTCCTTGAATACACAAGAACAAGGGATGGAAACCCCTGTTTCCCTAAACGTTGCTCAAATCACTACTCCTCACAGGTATTTGGACTACCTTCCCTTGGCCGATAGAGATTTCCAAGTTAAAAACCTTACATTCGATGACTCCCCCTTGAAGCTACACTGCAAATACCGAGACAATTATCTAAATAATGCCGATAAAATTGGTATTTGGGAATCAAACCTCCCTAAATACCAATTTCCCACTGTCCCTATCTTCCCAGACATTGTCCACCAATGCCATGCAAATTACAACCCTAATCTGAGAGCTGTAATGTCCCCCAATCAACAAATCCTTTTCACCATTACAACAGAATCTATCAATGAAATATTGTAGTTGCAACCTGGTCAGGACCTTACCCCTCTGTCTATTGCCGATTTACTTGAAAAATATTCAAAACTATCTAGCTCAGAGATCACTAGAGTCTGTCAAAATTTCATGATAGAAAGATACATATCAAATGATCCCCCACCTTACATGACATGTGCTTTTACTGATCTAGGTAGGGACATTGTTATCATGATTTCCTGCATCATGGGTTTTACCACTAGTGAGTATGTTGATGAATTGACCTTAGCCTTCATGACTATTTATACCCCTGGTCAGCCTCCTATAGCCGGATATGACTTTGCCACCTTCATTGCAGACAAAATCCACGACCAATTTATGAGGTTAGAGAATGAGAGAGTGTTCAACTATTCTACAGTCCTGTATCACCTCTTTATTTACTACCAAACTAAAAAATTCCCATTCTTTGTGCATAAGCTTGATACCAAAGGTAACCCTAGGTTAGTCATTTTCTAGACCTCTATTTTTCATCACTCACCCTCTTCTCCCTATTCACATATTGATTTCATTGACCAATTTGTCCATCCTATAACTACCATGCTGACTGGAAATTCTTCCCCTAGAATTAGAGATGACGTCAAAGGATTCCTTCAGTTGTCAAAGCAGTATAAGATAGGTGACTGGTACTTGTACCAGAATCATACTGAGATCAGAGTCTATGGATGTGAGCTACCTCCATTTAAATTGCCTAAATATGTCCCCATGATATTATTTGCCCTAGAGTACTACAGGCAAATGATCAACTCAAATCAAATTCATTTTATGAAGGCAAAGAAGAAAGCCCAACTCAGGATTAAAGACAACTTAGGCCCATTTCTATGTAACAATAGGAAAGCTGGGCAAGAAGCAGAAGAGATTCTAGAGAGGATGAAATTAAAGAAAAGCTTTATTTGGGCCTATGATACTTTTAGTTTCATCTGTGATAGAAGGATAAAACACAAGTTTCCACCCTACATCCATCACAGAATTCCTAAAATGGAACAATATGCCAATTTAAATGAATGGAGGGAAGGGACATTGGTAGAACAAGATAGTGATGAGGTTGAAGTTGATAATGTGATGAAAGATTTGGAAAAAGGACTTGACCTAGAATATTTTGAACAGGTGCCTACAAAGTCTGCCCAAAGGCCAATACTGGAAGCTAGTGATCCCACAACAGAGCCATCATAGATACAAACATAGGAAACAAGTGCCCCTACATTAGGGCAACCACAAGCATCAGGACAGCTAGAGGTATCAGAGTAGCCTGAAATCTCTAAAGAGTTAGCTCCACCACAACCACATTCGGCTCAAACAAACATGGGAAATCCCCCAGTTTTGCAGACTCCTCTGAATGAGGAAAATAACTTGAAAAGAGATAGGGAAGTAGATACCCCTACTAGTAGACCCACCGATCAGCCCTTTGCTAAGAGGCAAAGGTTAAATCCATGTTCAGAGGAGGAAGTCATTGGGGAGACTACAAAGAGCATGAGAAAGGAGGGGACAAACAATTTACAAACATTCCCAACAAGTGGGACACCCTCAAGTTCACAGAGGCAAGTACTAGAAAGACAACCCAACACATAGGTTTCATCCTTCAGGTCTTCTTCTGAGAAGATTATAGATATAAAGGGGAAGTTTAAGGAGATCAAGACAAAGAATGAGCAGCTTAAGGCACAAGCATATGCTCAATACTTAAAGATGGCCCCTACCAACCAGACCAGATTGATGTCAGCCTTTGACATCAAAGAGGGAAAAATGCGAATGAGTTTCCTGAAGCCAACAATGCAGCAACCAAGATCCTTGGTAGATTACCTCAAAAGTGATTTTTAGGTTTTGGCTAAAGACATCCACCCTATCGACCATATTGAACTACACAAGCAAACGAGTGAGACGGTCTATTCAACACTGACCAACAAAGCAATGATGCGACATAGATTGCAAAATTGATTGAGCAATATTACAACTCAATTGCAG
The DNA here is from genome assembly GCA_000404065.3 of Pinus taeda. Lineage (NCBI taxonomy): Eukaryota > Viridiplantae > Streptophyta > Pinopsida > Pinales > Pinaceae > Pinus > Pinus taeda. Next base: position 31,265 of record APFE031208765.1, read on the forward strand.
CTGGAGAAAGCCTCCTCACAGGCAAAGGACAATAGAATAAAATCATTGGAAGAGTTAGTAATTGAGTTGGGTCATGACCCAAAGGATGTGAAGGCAACAAAAAGCTTAATCACGAAGAAGAATGAAGACATAGGTGCACTTAGAAAACAATTAAAGTTTCCACCACTCATTCACCCTCAGACTGCCGAGGTAATAGAGAAAAGGAATGAAGAAGACCTTATGGACTTGGTCCTTAAGTTGAATGAGCAATTAAAGGAAACTGAGAAGGAACTGGAGAAAGCATTGTAGTCAGTGAAAAGTGAATCAACCTCCCAACATTAGACTGTTGTGCATATAGTCTCAACAATAGTCCCTACCACTATGGCAGCTGCTCTAGCACCAAGCATTTCTCAGGCAACAACAATTCCAGCGGAAGCAATAGGTACATCAACGCAGACAGCAGAGGACTTGGTTAAGTCCATGGAGGAGATGAAGCTCCAGGTCATAGAGTTGTAGAAGGTAAAATAAAAATTCACAACCTTGGAGCAAAAATATGATTTATCAAAAATAAATTATGCAGAGGAGAGAAGGAAAAATAAGAGCATGACAAAACAAATTAAAGCATTGGAGAAGGACCTAACTTTTGAAGGTCCTTTGACAGACATTAGGAAGATATTGTGGACCAATATCATTGATTCCATCAGTGATATTTGGTCATCACTTCAAATTATTTTTGAACAAATTGATTTAGTAAAGCTTGCTCTTGAAGCAATTGAGAAGACCATAGAAGAGTTGGGTGGAAAACCCGAGGAAGCAATTAGATTAATCAATTTTATGAACAATAAAAGCAGGCAACAACTAGAACAATTAGATATTGAGGATAGGACTGCTACCATCCTCGAACTAAAGAAAGTGTTGACCAAAAAGAATCTGATGCAAGGCCTGGAATGTAGATGTCAAAGCATGCAGGAAGATATAGATGAGTTCATGAGAAAATTTGACATCCTAAGAATTAAAGGACTCCCAAGCCCTTTAGTCATCAATGATAGGCTAATGGTTCAGATTGATTACATTGATAAATTACATCAGTAGGTTGACAGCCAGGCTAGTTCACATTCAACCAAGGCATTACCAACAAGAAAAGTGTTGTACGATGGTTTAGGGAACCTTTTTTTCATTGAACATGAAGTAAAGCACTTATTCCTAGTACAACCCAATGTTGTGAAGTATACAGAAGTAGATGAAATTTATAGGAAGCTGATAAGAACAAAAATAACAAATGATGAGTGGTGGACCAACATGAATGACATCCTATCAATTACTATGACAAAAGTAAGGTAAATAGAAATATTTACCACAGTAAATTTGGTAAAAAGGATGAATGCTGGTGAACAGGTAAAGTGTATCAGATACAGGTGAAAGAGTATTAGTTGAAAAGATCAAATCAAATGTCCAGCACAGAGTTACTAGCACGAAAACAAGATGCACATTCGTAGAACATGCCTCCAGCTCCTAAGAACCATCAATTCACTTTCTGTTTCTATATTTGAGACAATTTGTCTCTATATTTGTGTAAAAAGATATTATATATTCCTAGAATAAATCTCATTTAGTTATGAGATATTTTGATGTAAATTTTGTATAAATACTTCTTTATTCGAAGTATTGTGTGTGAATTATACAACATTTCTATAGACATTTTCTTCTAGAATTGAAGTGCTATTGTACCAACCTTTGTATGGCTTGTTGGATCAAGGAATAAAGCTAAGACAATTTACAGGATACTTGTGTCAAATAGATTTCAAATAAGTATTCTATATCTCTTGTGTTTTACTGTTTTCCCTTCTATTTATTAATGATCATATGTGTTTTCATGAAATCTGAATGATAAACGAATAATGATATTTCAAAAGTTGCTTTGTAGCAATATGTTTTAAATGGTTTATCTTCTTAATGTTTTCTTCTAGACTATCATAGTTAGGGAATTCTTAAATGCTCCTTTGCTTTCATAGTTCATCATAGTGACCCATTTAACAAAGAATTCTTAATTTCTCCTTGCTAATGAGCACCCTCTATTCTGCATGTTAAACTCGGTTAAATGATTCTTCATTGCCCTTTCTCCCTGTTTAATACCATTTCATCCATCCATCTGAACCTGGAATTTTCCTTTGTTTTGCTACCTTGCCCTGTGAGTTTTCCCTTTAATAATTGATCTGATCTAGTTAAGCCATTTATTTGATTGACTCCATAGCCTAATGGCTTGAAGGCCTTGCTCTGTCCATTTGTTCCCAAAATTCCACCACCCAACCAAAAATCCCTTAAAAGCATTCATAACTAGCCTACTATCCCATAAATCAAAGCTAAATTATAAAGAGAGAGCCCTCTCTGAGTGTAGGCTAGCTAGAACCTATACTTAAATGATTGGTTTGTGGTTACCTCGGCCATTCCTTCTTTAATAACTTCTAGGGAAAAACCTGAGTGATAACAATAATCAACTTGCTCACTTATATGATTGCGCAATGAAGGCTACCCCGGTGGACAAACTCAAGCTCTGCACAGTTCTAGGTAACAGAGTAGGGTCATTGAGAGCTGAGACTATGCAGTGCAACTTAGTTGGGGTCTCGTTGAAGGAGGGTTGTCCGGTCAAAGATTTTTAGGAAAAATGGCTAAGTGCGAGAGTAAGTGAACTTGTGCATACATGACAGGGTGATCACACTCTTAGCATGACTCGACGACAAGACACATCAAACTAACAAGAAAAACATGTGCTAAGTGAGGCTGTTTTAAAGGTTAAACGTGACAAGTGTGACACTTGAGATAAATCTTCGAATGATCGTGGCGACACTTGTGTGACAATGCTTGCAACTTTGTGTGTGAGTATGACCGATGTTCATAGAGAGAAAACAACTCAGGCACACAAAGATGAAACTTCAAAATTTCTAGAACAATATCACAAGCGTGACATAGCAATCAACACGCCAAAACATGACCAATGGTCAATCAAGAAAAAAAGGTGTAAAGACTCGACAAGAGCTCATGGAATGAGCCCGAGTGTTTACAAACATCAAGGGAAAAACCAAGGAAGGCTCCAAAATTTGGATGCAGGCCAAAATTTTGGAGTGTGTTGTAGTCGCTACAACAGGTCTGAAGCAACCAAAGTTAAAGAGAAGTTAAGAAGAAGGAGAAAGCAAAAGGTTGACTACCGTTGACTTAAGGAAGGAGGACTTCATCAGGGAGCTTTGTGTCTTGGTCTTAGAGTGACAAATATGTCAAGTTTCTTGGTCTTGGTATTAATAAATTGGAATCTCTATAAGAAGATCAATTTGTTTTTTTCCTCTCAAAGAGTGAGAGGTTTTGGCTCTGACTGATAGCCTATATTCTGTGTCTCTTGTCTCTTTATGGTTTATACATTCGTAGTTGTTTGATGAAGAAGAACACTAATAACCTAAGTAAAAGAAGATCCTAATCTAAAGAAGTAAAACATACCCACAAGAAGTTACTAATAGAAGAGAAATCACATAATCTATTCCCTAGGTTTCTCAACATGGTTTCAGAGCTAAGGTGACTAAGTCAAGGAAGGGAATCTTATTAAGGGACACTCAAGGATCAAATCTCAAGGAAGGCATCAAGGAAAACATCATCTTGAAGTCGTAGGAAGCATCATAACCCTAGATCAAAATAAGTCTACAGAGAAGTATTGGGATCATCATCAAGAGGGAGAGTGCCAAAATCCTACATCTACTCAAGTTAAAGTGTTTTTAAGACTATTCATCTAAAGGAAGCTAGATCAAAAGGTGATGTTATTACTCTTTGTGGGATCAAGGATCATTCTTGAAGAAAACTGCCTTCACCAAGGAGAAGTTTTCTATCATCTATATCATCATCAACATTAATGAAGCAACAATAAGTAGGAGCATCCTATCAAGTAAGTATATTTATGTCCACATATGAATATGTCAAGATGTCTTTTTGCAAGGAAAGAAACAAATTGGTTGGGGCTTCAAACTATCTTGCATGGAAGAAAAGGTCATATCTGAATCTCATTGAAAATGAGGTTATGGAACATGTCAAAGGTTCCATCACTAAACCAAGAAAGGAATATGCTCAATCTCTTGCAAAATATATGAAAGGGGAAGTTAGGGCTCAAAGGATTCTCATAGAATCCATCAAGAATCCCCTCATCCCATTTGTATCTAAACTCAAAACTTCAAAAGAAATCTACGAAAAACTGTAAAGTTGTATTCCGTAAGCACTACTGGAGAAGTAATCTCATTAAGTAAAGAAATCTACAAGCTGAATATATCAAGGAAAGATGGAATAACTTCATACTTTATGAGGATATATGAAATTTGGGATCAAGTACAAGATCTAGGAGAATTCATGTTTGATAGAGAAATGACTACAGTGGTATTAAATGCACTACCAGAGGGAATGGGGTAACTTTACTTCAAGTATTTATGGGAAGAAATAAGCTACTCAATTCTAGGATCTATGGTCACTGTGCAAGATTGAAGAATCTAAACTAAAGGCCAAATCTAATGTGGGATCAGGTGAGCAAACTCAAGCTTATGCTACAACGACAAAAGGAAAGGGAAAACTTGGAAATTCTAGTTCTTGGAAAAAGAAAAGGGACATGTCTATGTTTAAATTCTATGGGTGTCAAGAATATGGGCACTACAAAATAAACTACCCTAAGATTATGAAGCACAATAATTAAAGAAGATGAGAAGAAGCCCATATCATCGAAGAAGTGGAGGAATCTGAAAAGAAGATATCCAAGAATAAGGAAGTGAGATATCTCTATTATGTTTGAGATAGTATTCCTCATCTAAGTTCTTCTCAAGTTAATAAGTCTTCTATTGTAATAGATGGCTATCATTACTCACTAAGAAAAATCAATGGGATGCATCATGGCATCATAGAAGCATTGAAAGCAAGAGCTCGAGACATCATCATAGAGAAGCATGAAATATGGTTAGAATCTATGGAAGTCAATGATATATCTCTTGGGAATATCATTGGGAACATAAGTGGCAAGGTCATCTAGTACACGGTTCATTATACATCTGTCAAAAGGAAACATCTGCTGATGGGGATACTTTAGATCCTCAATATTTTCTAATGGAATCTTCATGAGAGGTTCATCGACTATGAGGAGAAGCAAGTCTTTCATTAAGAATTCCAAACTTGTGGAATTCATTGAATGATGATATGATGACATAAAAGTGAAGTAGATCAAGGGATTGAAGCTCGTTTAATCAAGGAAACTGCTGCAGGAATTCTGGATGACCCAAAGGAAAAATGAGGTATGTACGCTTACATTTGATATTGTGGAAGTCATGTCATATGGTTGCAAGTATCAAGAACCAATGCTCCATCTTAAGAGCATGATCAAAAGAAAGTATCTCCTCCCTCAAAGGGATGCAGGAATGCATGGGTCACACATTCACTAGATGAAATCAACATAATATGTCCTCATATGAAGTATGAGGTGGTTGACTATAATTGAGGAACTCTAATTGGAAGCTCATGGGAATGAAATGTGTCAAGAAAGGAAGCAAGAGATCGTGGGATATGAAACCATGGTAAAGACAATCAACATCTGAAAGACCAAGAATATTTGACTAGGATATCTCCATGGAAGATATGAAGACTCTGATCGATTCTGAAAAAGAAAGAGACCTAGATTGACAATATATATATTTGGGAGATGTGTCAATATACATGCAGGATGCTGATGAAAACTAAGAAATGTCACGATGAAAGGCTATCACAAAGGTAATGTTTATTTTAATGTTAATTCCTTTATTTTTGAACAAATGTCTAGATGGGTTTTTGCAGGGCTGTTGATGAAAGATTTATGGATGTCTTCCACCACCAATCACATGTAGTAGGATGAAATATCCTTAAGTAAACATGGCATTAGGGAAGGCCATATATGGACAGATGGACCACTTTCTGATGATGACATGGTTGACTCATGAATGAAAGTGATAGATGGTCGGTGCCCTATGTAGAAGTCCCAAACATTAAGACTCCTAGATAATGAAAAAGCATTCATGACATTGTGAAGAGGAGTTATTTAAGCAGCTAGTTGTTGCATCATCTCCACTTGAGGAGCTACTGTAGGTCCCTAATTAAGAGGGAGCCTAAAAATAGGTTTCTTAGTTGCAAAAACTTGGGAATTCCTAGGCCAAGAGGGAGCTTAAGTACATTCCTTTTGTAGGAATGAGTGCATTCCTTTATTGGAAAAGATATGTCCTCCCTGATTAAGAGGGAGAGATAGACACATCATTCTTGTCTTCACTTGGGAAGACAAAATGGAGGATTGGGTAAACATTTGGCATCTGATACTCTTTGAGGATGAGTTAGGGCATCCAAGATAAGAGTAGTCATAGAGGATCAATATTATTTGAGGACTGGGAATCCAAGGTAAGAATAGTCCTGGTGGAACACACCTTGAGAACCCGGGTAGGGTATGTTTTGAGAGAGAGAATGATGAGGGTGTCTATACATCATTGGTCTCGCTTAGCATTATGCTCAAATATCATGGAGAGATAGAGCTGTCAGTTAAGGCCTTGCTATGTGACAATGCTGGTTGATATGATGCTACACAGATGGGTTACCAATTCAACTCTTCTTATGAGAAATTCTTCAGATTGAGACTGACCAAGTACCATTATGAATACATCCTTAGTTAAAAGAGAGTGTTGAAATTTAAAATAGTTTCGATCTTCATAATGACATGTGTTTATTGATGAAAATAAGAAAAATAAATTATTGTAATGTTTGTCTCATGGGTTTCATGAGCAAGGAATTTTATTTTAGTGATGGATCCCATTGTGAGCCTTTAGGATATGTCATGTAGTCACAAAAGTCAATTTGAGTCTATGTCATGTATGAAGGACCCTTCTTGGGCATGTTACACTTTTGTATGAGTCATTAAATGTATAGGAAGGCCCTCTAGACCAAGAAAAGTCTCGTCCTCAAGTCGGCTTCAGGATAATTATATCCTCACTAAATGACACATTGGCCCATATTGTAATCATGTTGGACTATTATGGTGGCAAACAACTATAAATAGGCCACTCAGACTCATTTTAGAGATAGGTTTTCAGTGCAGGTCTGAAGTTAAACATAAGTGCGAAGGTAAAAAGGGAAAGCCTCCTAGCTAGCGTAAAGATAGAAAGAAGAGTGAAGTTATCTTGGGCATATCTTGGATCTGTTTGGGGTCCGTTTTTGGACACACATATGAAGGAAGTAAATGATACTTGTTGCAGAAATAACTGAGAAGGATAACATTCCTAATAGGGCAGCTGAGTTGGAAGAAAGTCAAGACAAGAGGAAGTCGAGGGAAGTTAGAAGGAACCACCATGCAAAGAAGACCTAATTCAAGGAGGCCAAAATTAGTAAAGGTCTAAAGCAACCGAAGTTAAAGAGAAGTCGAGAAGAAGGAGAAATCAGAAGGTTGGCTACCATTGACTCAAGGAAGAAGGGCTTCATGAAGGGAGCTTTGTGTCTTGGTCTTGGAGTGGCAAATAGGTTAAGGGTCTTGGTCTTGGTATTCGACAATTGGAATCTCTATAAGAAGAATAATTTGTTTAGGTTTTCCTCTCAAAGAGTGAGAGGTTTTGGCCCTGGATGATATCCTATAATCTACGTCACTTGCCTCTTTATGGTTTATGCATTGGTAGCTATTTGATGAAGAAGAACACTATTAACCCAAGTAAAATAAGATCCTAATCTGAAGGAGTGAAAAGCACTCACAAGCAGTTACTAATAGAAGGGAAATCACATAATTGCTATGCCCTAGATTTCTCAACAATATTGGGTTTCAAAAAAACTTTTGGATCACCTCAAGGCACTCCCTCCAACTACAAGCTACAATATTCAGTTAGAAATAAATGCAACCCTTTAAAAAAAACAAGCCTTATAATTCTACAAAAGTGGCCACAAGTAACCTAGCCATCGCATCCTTATATAAGCAAGTCTCATCCACTTGTGCTTTGAATGAATCTCTGGACACAAAAATCCTCATAGATTTGCCTTAGGCTTTCTTCGATGGAGCCACTCAAGTTTACTCTTCTATTGATGGTGTAGGGTGAATTCTACACCTTACAATTTCTCATTTTCTCACATTCTCACCAAATACTAGACATTATACAAATAATTTTGCAGACTCTTTAACTGACGCAAAAAAATGGAATTCAATCTCTTCATATCTATGGGGACTCTATAAATGTCATTAAATGGATGAAAGGAACAAAAAATATAAATAATTATTCCTTGCTTCTGGTATTTCAAAAAATTTCTCATGAAATTACGCGCTTCTTTCACATAACTTTTGATCATATTTCGGGCATAGGAATGAAGAAGCAAATCAACTCTCGAAAACTAGAGTGGATATGGATCGATGCACATGCAAGGTCATTGAAATTAAGGAAGGCTAGCAACAAGAACATATCTTTGATCCTTAGGACTGATTGAGTCTAGGATCTGGGTTTCATCTCAACTTCTTGAACATTTCTCAATCCTTTTTTTGTCCTTTTGTTTTGGATTCCTATGTAATGGATGTATAGAATCTCTCATTAAAAGATCCAATATTGTTAAAAAATTCTAGAATGTAGATAAATATAAACATTCACAACATATGATTCTTAATAACTCAAAGTGGCAAGCAATTCAAGTGACAATAATATATAATTGTTGTATATCTGATTATTGAAGACCATAGACCAAGTGAATGCACACAACATATACAATATGTAACCTTTGTTTATGTCTCCTAAAATAGAAGTAGCATTTTTTTTTCTCGAAAAAAAACAAAAAAGAGAGTATTGAGGGCAGGAATGCAAGAGTATATGGAGGTTTATATGTATTGGGGGTTATAAAAAGGACTATCTAGTAAAAACTAGGGACATCCAATAAAAATAGGAGTTCTCTTATTGGAAAATGTGTTGGAAGCAAGGCACTAAACAAAAGGATTTTCAAAGGTGTTTATCAATATTTAGTGAGATTAGGGGTATTCTTTAATATCTGATGAAAATTAATGCTATGACACAAGTTTGTCGAGTGAATGGCTTGTGGATTCGTAGGCCTAGGACCTTTTAACTTTCCTAGGGTGTGTGTTAATTACAAAAATGGATTTTAAAAAACCTATGTTTCAACTGCTTCATAAGGCTAAATAGAAGGGAAGGTAGAAATATATGCCATATAATTATATCCATGAGATAAAAAAAATTCATGGTAAATAATGTTACATTGCATTATGAAAACTTGAACATGGAAATGTAAATAACAATCATGTTTTAATAAATGTAATGTTAGATGATCCAAAATACATAATTCATAGTTCACAAAGTTAGGATAGAATATTTATTTATTTAGAATATTTAAATAAATATTGGAGACACTTAGAAATAGAATATTGTTGTAAAAGATATAACATCTAGAATAATTTTGTATCTTAGGCTCCAATTTAGGAGTAGAGTTAGTAGATTGGTTAGAATTGCATTTATTGTAAATGGACACTTGTTAATTTAATAAGTAGTCCATAATTAGAATAGGTTAGGAAATTAAGCTTATATATAGCCCATTCTCATGATTGCAAGAGCGTTGGAGTGTGTGTGTAAACTCTTGCAAAATTATTATGTAATTTGTTTTCTTGACTAATAAAATTGTGTGTATAAGGACACTTCTGCAACTATGTAAATTCCAGCTCTACAAGTTCTTGGAAAAATCCATTGAATTGATAAACAAATGATTGGTATGCAAATTGTCCAATTTAAAAAAAAAAAAAGAAATTTTATTATTTTATTTATTTGAGATTTTTAAATCTGAAAATTAGTTTTTATTATTATTATCAAAATTTGCCCGTGTCTTGAATTTCTATTATTTGCTTCGCTTCAACACGCTATTTGGCCATGATAAGCATGTCCTCCATAGTCAGATCTAACCCACTTTCAACCTCCGTATCGCCTGATTGCCTTGCAATCCTCATTCTCAAACTGTTGTCTTTTCTTTTTCTAGCTCTCGGCCTAGCCATTCTAGTTCTTGAAACAAACCCAATTTGTTTTCTTCCCAGTTCCATCCCTGGATCTCACAACAGCCGAATTCCATCCGTCCTTAGAAAACAAGAATCTCACCTGGTCCTTTGAGACAACAACATATTCTCTTTTGCCAAACCATTTGCTGGAATAAGGGTTCAACTTCTTCACATGTTTCTGATAGAACCTCGGCCTTGGCAATGTTGTGTTTCCTTCTGCTTCACCTCCCACTAAAATATTTCCACAATGCATGAATTTCATTCAATAGAAGGCAATGGGATGTCGAAGCAATCGAAAACCCTTTGAAAAAGGAACAATAACCCATCCCATTTTTAGTAACGACAATCACTATTTCATATCTGCGTTGCACAAAAATTACATTGCCTCAGAATTGCGGATGTGGGTACCTTAAGAAACGACTGGATATGATGTTTTTAGCAACGACAATCACTATTTTAGACCTGCGTTGGACAAAAATTACATTTCCTTAGGATTGCCGATGTGAGTAACTTAAGAAACGGGTGGATGTGATGGGCGAGTGGTGTTCTTGGTTTATTTTTATGCTCATCTATGTATATGCATGTGGATTTTGAAGGAATAACCAGGAAATCCATAGTGGTGTGAACCAGATCTGTTCTAGTGGCAAGAAGGCCCATTGTTTCTTTTTTAGAGGAAGGAGCTTTCGTTGTCTGTGATAATATTGAAGAAATAAGTATTCTGTTACGAGAGATTTGAAGATGGTGTCAGGGATTGAAACAATGAAAGACATGCTTCAGGTGGACGCAAGAAGGGTGTGGAACACCACAGTGAAAGACAACCACAATTAGGGAGCATAATTTTTCTTCTGTGCTTCAGGTGGAAGCAAGGAGGTTGTGGAATGCCACAGTGAAAGACAACCACAATTAGAGAGCAAAATTTTTCAGAACAATAGATGGCATCAAGCCAACTTGAACGATTTGAAATAAGGTTTGTGTTTTTGTGGAAGTAATAAGTGAGTTTTAAATTGTTAAACTCCGTAATATTTGTAATAAGGAGGAATTTTTTATTCGGAGAGATAAATAATTTATTTGTAATTCTTAGAGTAATAAGGAAATTTTATCTTTTGTAATTTTTTCATTTTTATTTTTATTTTGGAGAGATAAGAGTGACATCATAATTCAAAGTAATTGGTTACTTTGAGGGGGGTTAAAGTGCATTTTGCATAAAATTTTTCAAGGGATTGTAAATCAGTTAAATTTTGAAAGGTTTCATTGAAAAATTCTTCAGAGAAATTGACTAGAGCCAAGTGCAAAGCTCAACCATTTTTCTCCCCCAATGACTATTTGAGGGTCAAGGTCAAGCCTTGATAGATCATTTTTGCGTGGCGTATTTCGTGTGACGTGTTGCTCATCTTTTTATTGTGCTTGATTCTTTTTGGTGCAAAGCTTCAAAACTACAATGTCGAAGTTAATTAATCTGTTCTCTAATTCTGATAAGCTTGAATGGGTAAAATCATACAAGACATGGAAACATCTCATTGAAAGCACTCTAATATATAATGAATTATGGCAAGACATGTGATGGAGACATTAAACCTAATAAACCTACAGATGTAACTTCACGTGCAAAATGGGAAGTAAAAAATGTCAAGGCACTAGCTCTTATAAAGTCTTTAGTTAATGATGAGATGTATATTCATATTGAAAACACCTCAAATGCATGGTCTACTTTGCGTACTTTCAAAGATCTATTTGATACACAAACTGAATCAAAAAAGGTTGATTTACAACTTAAGTTGCTTCAACAAAAACTAACTGAACGAGGAGATGTCCTTGAGTATATATCCAGGCTTAAAAATATTAAAAAAGAAATAGTAAAAGTTGGATTTCCAACAGTAGATGAAAGTTTCATGACCACAATTCTAATTGCTGGATTTCCTTCTTCTTACACACATTTTTTGGAAACTCTACAAGTGACCGAAAGTTATATAAATTAAAGTTTGATGAGCTAAGTGAGATGTTGGATCAACACGGAAAAACTTTTGGGAAGAAGAAACAAGGGGAATATGTCTTCTTCACAGAGGTAAGCACAAGTAAATCATCAATTGACAATTCTAGAGATAGAGGAAGAGGTCTTTTCAATCAACATCCAACAGCACATAGTGGGCAAGGTCATGGAAGAATCCAAAGTAGAGGAAACTTTCAAGGAGGAGGAAACAATTAAAGCAGAGGAAACTTTCAAAATGGAGGCAAATTTAAAGGCAGAGGAAACAATCAAGGATGAGGTCAAAGTCAAGGGAGAGGGAAAACTCAAAGCATAGGTCAAAGTTGAGGCAGAGGACAATATCAAGGAAGAGGCCAAGACTTGAATCAAATTGTCTGCAGAAGATGTAACATAGTGGGCCATTTTGTAGAAGATTGTAGAACTTCCATTGATAAAATTCCAAAGTTCCATCAAAACACAACTCAATTTGCCATTGATCAAGATAATGATGGTTCAGAATATGTCTTCACATAAAGTCAAAGATCAGAATCAGCAACATTAGTTTCCACTTTTCTTAAAAGTGATTATGAAGATGCATGGATTTTAGATACAGGAGCAATTCAACAAATGACTTGTTGACAAGACATCTTTTGGAACTTCCAACCATGCCACCTTAGTTCAATATTTCTTGTTGATGATACAAAACATACTCCTTATGGAAAAGGTGTCGTTAAAGTTTATCTTCTTGACATTGGAGAAAGATTGATTTCAAATGTATGGTATGTACCCACTTTTAAAAAGAATTTTTTGTCTTTAGTCTTGATCCGATAAGCTGGACATTAGGTGGTTTTGGAGGATGGCCTAGTTAAAATTAATTCAATCAAATAGAACACGAAAATAATGATGATAGGATATGAAGATGGAAAACTGTTAAGAATGAAAGGCACAATTATTCCAAGGGATTCTGACTTTGTAGGCGCAACAAGCACAAACATTTCACCTATCAGATTGTGGCATGTGAGATATGGACATCTAAACTTTGACAGTCTATCTCAACTTCAAAAACAAGTAATGGTTAAGGGACTTCCTACCTTCAAGAAATAAAATGCAAGATGTGAAGCTTGCATTTATGGAAAACAAAGTCGAGAGACTTTCCCAACAAGTTCATGGCGAGAAAACATGCATTTTCAATTAGTACATAGTAACATTTGTGGACCCTTGCAAGCTTCTTTAGGAGGTTGCAAATATTTCTTACTCTTTGTTGATGATTTCAATAGAATGACATGGGTTTACTTCTTGAAGCATAAGTTAGAGGCATTTGAAAGGTTTAAAACTTTTCTTCAACTTGTTGAAAATAAAGTCAAAGAAAAGATTGGCACTCTTAGAATTGACAATGGAGGAGAATTCACTTCAAATGAATTGCAAAGTTATTGCAGAGACAAAGGGATCAAATGACATCTTACAAATCTCTACACTCCACAACAAAATGAGGTAGTAGAAAGAATGAATCGCACTTTGTTAGGAATGGCGAGATCTATGTTAAATTTTAAAATGTTAAGTCCTATTTATTGGGCAGACGTAATCCATACATTTGTTTACTTAAGGAACATGTCTCCCACTGCTTCTTTGGATGGAATCACACCTTATGAAGCATGGTTTGGTTTCACACCTTAAGTTAAACATCTTAGAGTTTTTGGTTCCGTGGGTTATGCCTTAGTTCCAAAAGAAAAACGAACTAAGCTTGACTCACGAAGTTTGAAATGCACAATGGCTAGATATTTAGATGAGAAGAAAGAGTACATGATTCTGTCAAATGGGAAATTTATTGTCAGCATAGATGTAATTTTTTATTAAACTGAGTAAGAGTGCTGAAGAAATATTACATCTTCTTCAAAAATTGGAAACAAAAGGAGATAAAATGAAAAAAAACATTCAAAGTCAACCAAATTCAAAAAATTGGTATGAACTTGATTTCCTTCCTTTGAAGATAATTCATTCAATCCATCTACTTCACCAACATAGTTTGGGTCTTCTGGAAATTCATTAGAATCTCCTAGTAGCAGTAGTTCTTCTAATAGTGATTCTCTGCCCCGAGAATCTACAGCTGATCAATGTACCTCTGTTTACATTAATCCTCTTTATAATGATGGGACTTTTTAGAATCTCAAACAAGTGAACGTCAATTGCCAAAATGGGTTGTTCAACTTTTGAAAGATGTAAGGCCTAATGAGAAAAATAAAACAAGAACAAGGGGGTCAACCAGGAATGAAGGAAAATTTTCCTTGATCACAAATGATTTTACTAAACCCTCCATGTACAAAGAGGCAGTAAAATATAAAGAATGGAAACAAGCTATGATTGAAGAATATAAGGCAGTTAAAGACAAAAACACTTGGAAACTTGTTGATTGTCCTCAAAGTGTTAAACCCGTCAGATGCAAATGGGTTTATAGAATTAAATACAACCAAAATGGAGAAATTGACAAGTACAAAGCTAGACTTATGGATAAGGGTTTTGCGCAGCAGGAAGGCATTGATTATGAGGAAACTTTTGCTCTTATAGCAAAATGGAACACCGTCCGTTTAACACTCGCATTAGCAACACAAAAAGGATGGAAAGTTCATTAGATGTATGTAAAGAGTGATTTCCTCAATGACGATTTACAGGAAGATGTATATATGACACAACCGCTAGGTTTTGAAATTTAAGGGAAAGAACATAAAGCTTGTAAACTGATTAAGGCTTTATATGGGTTAAAACAAGCTCCACGAGCTTGGTATGCCAAAACGGACGAATACCTTCGGAAAGTTGGCTTTCAACGAAGTGAATATGATGATACTTTGTATGTACATCAACAGGGTAAAAATTTGGTGATTCTTGTTATGTATGTAGATGATTTGATCATTACTAGAAACAATGATGATCATATTGTACAAGTGAAAAAGGAGTTACATGCATGATTTAAGATGACAGATTTGGACTACTTCACTACTATCTCGGAGTTGAAGTATTCCAACATCCATATCATATTTTAATTTCTCAGAGTAATTATGCAACAAAAGTTCTTCAACAATTTGGAATGCAGGATTGCAAGCCCGTTCTTACCCCCATGGAACAAAACTTGAAACTTTCAAAATTTGAAAGGGGGGAAAAGGTGGACAACACTACTTATAGACAGTTGATTGGTAGCCCGATTTATCTGAAAACCACTCGACCATATCTATCTTATGTAGGTAGTATTATTTCATGCTTTATGCAGGAACCATGAAAAAACCACTGGAGTGCAACCAAAAGGGTTCTACGATATATCCAAGGAACAAAAGATTTTGGTCTTCTTTACAAAAAGACTAAAAACTTTATACTTGGTGGATTTTCAGATGTCGACTTTTCTCGCATATTGATGATCGAGCATCAACCTCTAGTTATTTAATGAACATGGGGTTGGCTAAAGTATCTTGGAGTTGCAAGAAACAAGCAACAATGGCCACTTTTTCAACCGAAGCATAATACATATCAACATGGGAAGAAACATGTGAAATTTTTTGGTTGTGCATAGTTTTGTAGGATTTGGGCATTCCTCAAGAATAAGCTACATCATTATTCACGGACAGTCAGTCAGCCATAAAGCTTGCCAAGAATCCAATTTTTCATTCTAAAACAAAACATGTGGACACCAAGTATCATCACATTAGATTGCTCATTGCCAAGGACGTCATCAAGCTAGTTTATTGTCCTTCAGAAGATCAGGTCTTCGATAGTTTCACAAAACCACTTGGCAAGATCAAATTTAGTAAGTTCAGAGATGAACTTGGTATCTGTTGTAATGTATCTTTGGATCATAGGGGGGAATGTTAGATGACCCAAAATACATAATTCATAGTTCACAAAGTTAGGATAGAATATTTATTTATTTAGAATATTTAAATAAATATTGGAGACACTTAGAAATAGAATATTGTTGTAAAAGATATGACATCTAGAATAATGTCATATCTTAGGCTCCAATTTAGGAGTAGAGCTAGTAGATTGGTTAGAATTGCATATACTGTAAATGGACACTTGTTAATTTAATAATTAGTTCATAACTAGAATAGGTTAGGAAAGTAAGCTTATATATAACCCATTCTCCTGATTGCAATAGTGTTAGAGTGTGTGTGTAACTCTTGCAAAATTATTATGCAATTTCTTTTCTTGATTAATAAAATTGAGTGTCTGAGGACATTTCTGCCATTATGTAAATTGAATGTTATAAGTATCTGAAAATCTTCTTCATTGGTGGCACATGAGCTCCTTTGGTGCATATTGAAACCTTGCAACAAGGACCACTACTTTCATTATATCAGATCTTGATGTTTTCAAATATTATATGAATCATTGATATATATATATATATATATATATATATATAAGTTTTATTTGCATCTAAGATTCATCATCTTTGCTAGTTTTCATCCTGCAACCATGGGAGTCTTAACAAGCGAAAAATTTTCCATTCAAAACTTCTTCAACATTTCCTTAAGATATTTGCACTGGGAGATGAATATGAATTTATTTTATTTAACGACCTACGATCCGAGGAAGAATGAAAATTCACCCAACATGGACATTTCCAACACTTTCTGCATTTCTACTACAAACCTTTGAATCATTATGTCAACATCACTTCTAAATATCATATCATCCACATGGATAGAAATGATTAATAAATTTTCATTATTTTTTTGGATGTAGGTTTCTATTTGTTGCTCCTCTTCTGAATCCTTGTTACTAAAATATTTATCAAGTCTTGAGTACCAAGCCTTGGGAGCTTGCTTAAGACCATAAAGAAATTTCTTCGATATGCATACATAGTATTATTTTTTTTGAAAGTTGAAATCCCTCTGGTTGTTCAACATAAACTAACACTTCCAAGTTTCCATATAGGAAAGCTTATTTGGCGTTCATTTGATAAACCTAGAAATTTTTAAAACAACCAAATGCTAGGAACATTCTGATTGCTTCTAGCATGGCAACTAGTGAAAATTTTCTTCAAAATCAACACCTTCCACTTATGCATATCCTTTGCAAACCAATTTAGCTTTGTTTCTCACCACTTTTCCATCCTCATTCAATTTGTTTCTAAATACCCACTTAGTTCCAATTACATTTTTATATTTTGGTCTAGGAAAAATTTCTCACATTTTATTTTTTCTCAATCTAATTTAGGTCTTCCTCCATAACTTTCACCTAATGTTCATATTCACTAGCCTATGCAAAATTATTTGTTTCTATTTTGGATAATAGGAAAAACTTGCATAATTGGGTGAGCTTCCTACATACCTTTTGCCCAATGTTAATATTCACTAGCATATGCAAAATTATTAGGTTCTATTTTGGATAACATGCAAAACTTGCATGACTAGGTGAGCTTATCAGTCTCCTTTTGGTTTGAACTTTTGAATCCTTATCACCAACATTTTGATTTTTTGGGTGATTTTCTAAACATACCTAGATGGAGTCTTTGGATGTTGATCCTATATCTCTTTCTCTTCTTCCTCTTGTTCTTTCTATTCTTCCACTTCTTCTTCTTCTTCCTCCTTTTCATGTTTTATGTCAATCGTCTCCTCTAAATATTTATTTTCTTGTGTCTTCTCCTTTTGAGGTAATGCTTCATCTAATTTTACATATTAATTATTTCTAATATTTTTTGTAGACTTTTGTTGTAAAATTCCTTCATATGTTCTTGAGTCAATCTTCCCTAAATTTTCACCAAATATCGTTATGTAGCATTTTCTTCCAAACAATTTGAAGTACTTGACTGTCGTTCGCCTGCATTTGCATAATTCATGAAGAGTCTTGTTGTTATTTATTTTGATCTGATCTCTATTGAAAATGTAAACTATTGTATTAATTTCTTCTCCCCATAAGGTATCTAGAAGCTTTTCTTCACTCAACTTTTTTCTTGTCGTCTCTTGCATAGTTCTATTCTTTCTTTCAACAATACCATTTTGTTGAGAAGTCTTTCATACTAAAAAATGTCTTATATTTCCATTTTTTCATAGTATTCATGGAATTCATTAGAATTAAACTCCGCTCCTCTTATTTATCTCGAGCATTTCATCCTTAAGTCAATTTCATTCTCGATAAGAGCTTTGAATGTTTTAAACTTTTCAAATGGTTCATATTTTTCTTTAAGGAAAGTCACCCATGCCATTCTCGTATAATCATCAATTAGATGCATACAATATTTCCACCTCTTAATGTTTGCATTCATTTTGGCCCATAGAGGTATGTATGAACATTCCAATGCCTTTGTTGATGAGTATTCTTTGGCCTTGAAGCTAACTCTGGTTTGCTTTCCATGCTGACAAGGATTGAAAATAGTGTCATTTGGTCTTGAAATATTTGGCATATCTCTCACTGCTTGTGATTTGTTGAGTTTCACTAAATTATCAATATTGATAAGAACAATCATTCTATTACATAAAAATATTTCATCTAATTGCCCCTTGTAGTATTTTTATCCATTTACTTCCTCTAGGATAAATACATTGCTTGAGGTTCTAGTTGCATTTGCCACCAATCTTCCTAATTCTAATTTCCTTATTTCACATCTTTTAGACTGAAACATGAGATCATATCCTTGATAACATATTTGATCAACACTTAGAAGATTGCGTTTTAAGCCCTCAACATATAAAACATTTTGACTTTTAGTCCTTCCATTATAAAGATTTATTGATACCTTTCTAGCAATCCTTGTTGATGCATTTTTTCCAAGAATCACATTGCCTTATTTTTCTTCTTTTAGAGTAAGAAAATAATGATGATATTCTATAATGTTCCTTGAGCATCCATGGTCAACATACTATTGTCTCTCTTTATTTCGATCATATAGTGCAAGGCCACATTCTTCCTATTTTTATTTCTTCCTCTTTCAACCTTTGTGTATTAATTTTGCATGTTTTGTTGAGGAATAATTATTGAGATACTTCTACATTCACTTACCTTGTGCCCACATATATTACATTTATATCATTCAACATGATCCAATAGAGGAGAAAATAAGTTGTAGTTTCTGATAACATTTTTATTGAAACCTCTAGGTTTCTTGTTCACATAACAATTCCTTCAAGTCTCATAGGATTCCTTGTTCTATCTCTCATATGATCATATTTTACATACACTCTACAATTCGTTGTTTTATCACCAAAAATATAACAAGTAAAACAATATCCGAAGAAAAGGTTTTGATACTTGGATGCGATAGAACTATTTGAAGAAGTATTTCTTTAGAAATTATTCTTATTGTAAGGAAGCTCATGCCTCTATTGCTCCTTAATTCCATTTTTGGTGTTGTTTGTATTGCTGATAAGGTCATATCTGTATTGGTTCTTAACTTCCTTTATAGTATTGTATGTATTGTTGGTGGGGTCATGTATTTGTTGGTTCTCACCTCCTTTTCTATAACTACTTTCATTGTAGATAGAATTTCTTAGAATATTAGCAAAACTTTTAGATTCTTATTTGCATTCTTTCTCTCATGCCTTTGTGCTTGATTCTCCCTTCAAGCTCTCATGATTTTATTTATAAACAAGACATGCTTTAATGAAAGGATACATTTTATAGCTGAGTTGTCATCTAAGGTCTCAATGTTTTTTTTTTTTTGCAAATTTTAAGTTTCGAGTCAACTTAACATTTTCCTTCTCTAGTTATTTCCTTAGAGAGATGACTTCTACGTCTAGCTTTTCACAATTTTCTTCCTTTTCTTTCATCTGAACTATCAATACTTCCTCTATTATTTTCTCATCTTCTAGTTCAGTCTTTGGAGGATGATAGATGCTTCATCAATCATGATTTTACTTTTACTATTTCTACATAGTTCCTTTTGTTTTTAATATTTCTCCTGAGTCTATCTATTTCATCCAAGGCACTAACAAGTTCTACCTTGAGATGAACTTATCCATCAACATATTCTTCCTCCGAATATGATTTATTTTTGTAGTTAACTTCATTTTATTGGTCAACATTTTGATCATCTAGTGCCATGAGTAAGAAATCTTCTTTCTCAACACTAGATGTATAACCATTACTTTATTCAAAAGCACAATTATCTTCTCTAGGACAAAAACTTTTTTTCTTGATGTATCTTCCGTTCCTGTATCCATGATATTTGTTTCTATTTTTATATTCTTCTTCATCATCAATATATTCTTACTTTGCATATGGACACTTAGCAACATAAGTACTATTCTTTAATAAAGAAATTTGGATGGAAGACAACCTTTGTACTTTCCATATCCTCTCTTCAACTTTCTCACAAATTGAGCTTCTTCTGCATCTAACTCATAGTTGGAGTAATCACAATATTTATTTCTTCTTGTCTTATTTAATGATTTGAAGGTTTCTTCCTTGAAACCTAACTTATCTCTTCCTATCTCATTTCATATGTAGTGATGATCCCATGTAATTCACCTACCTTTAGGGTTTCTGGGTCATTCATTTCTTCAATAAATAAAACCCTTGCATTAAATCTCAAGGGAAGAGATATCAACACTTGACAATTATTTGTTCCTCAATGTTTTCATAAACTCCTCTAATGGTATTAGCAATCTCATCTACACAAAGGAATGACCATGCAATATCTTCTTCTTCATTCATCTTCAAACTTTCAAATTGCCTTATATGGGTTTAAATCTTTTCCCTTTTTACCTTTTCATATCCTTCATAGTTGCTCTGAAGTTTGCCCCAAATGTATTTTGTAGACTTGCATTGCATTATATTGACAAATTTTATTTTTCCTAGGCCACAAAAAATGACATTCATTGCTTTTGAATTATTTACAAAGGAATTTTTACCATCTCAATTAGTTTTAGGAGTTGTTTGAACTTGATAACCATCCATAATAGATAGTTAAATGTCAACAGTCAACACCTAGAGACATCAAATGGGTTCTCATCCTTATATTCTAAAAAGCATAATTTGTTCCATCAAATAATGGAGCTTTATTTGAGAAATAACTATCCCGATTAGCCATTGGTCCCTTTGATATCTTCCTTCTAGATGTTAGGCTAGCTCCAAAGGAACTTTCTCTAAAACCAATTGTTAGATTCACAATTATACTAAGAAGGAAAGGTGAATCAATATAATATAATTTTACTTATTTAAACATTCAAGCACCATAAACATCAATCTCATAAGTTGAACATGAAACACGAGATATGCATGGAAACCCTTTTAAGAGAAAAACAAAAAAAACTTCTATAAATAAAAATTCTTTGTAGACACCTACTATTATAAAATTTGTATGTACCAAAATACAAGAGACACCAATCCCCTTAATTTTCAAATTTGTACGCACCAAAATATAGGAGACACTAATCCCCTAAATTTTCAATTTTTAGGCACCAACCTATAGGAGACATCAATCCATTTTCTACTTTTAGGCATGAACCTAAAGGTGACATGAATCCCCTTTCCTTGATTGTTTTGTAAATTGATTATGTATTTCAATGATAAACTTTGGAATTTTCTCTGTATTAGTCTTTGATTTTCTCTATCATGTGAAATAATTTATTATGATCCAAATTGGATCATTATATTGTTTTTTATCCATCTTGATGCGTTTGGAGTGGAAAAAGTGGAGGAATCAGCTCACATGACCTTTTTACCGGTGGGACCCAGTTTGGCGAAACAGGGTCTTAAACCTTCCAAGAGCATTTTGAGGCATCAAACTACGCTTTTTGGGGGGTAAAAATTTTCCACACAAGCCCACACATTTTACTGCTATTCTACACATAGAAAGCTTTCCAACGGCACAAGAATCACGTCAATCAAAGTTCGTATGCAAAAGTTATGCCACTCAAAAGTTGACCTTCCCGTTTTCACACCTATATTTCAGGAGGATGCCGTGTCAGCCCCATTATTCATGGAAAATGGGCTAGCCACGTGTTTATGATGTAAAATACTCTAGAAGAGTCTATTTTGTAACTCTAATTAAGAGTTGGTGTAGTCAAACTTAACCATTAACAGGCTATCGGGTTGTGTTATAACCGGGCCACTAGGAGGAAGAGGGATTTCATTCTTTCAAGAGAATTGTGTTCCATAGTTGAGAATATATAGTTAGGGAGATAGGAGGTAGAGCACACATAGAGGATATGTGTGTTGTAGCATCCCATGAGCCACATGCATCACTTCTTTGTATATGCAGTTGTATTTCCAGGCGGAGAAAGAGAGCAAAGCGACCTCACCTTCCAGCTGGGTTTTCTCTTGAAAGGGTTTCCCAGAGAGCATATCTTGTGTGTTATGTGTGTGTGATCTTATTTTTCCATTCTCTACCTCTCTTCTTGATTTACTTTTACATGTATGCACTAATTATAGTTAATTTTACAGATCTAAAAATTAAATAAAGCTGTAATAGTGTAGAATCTCAGATTTTTAATATAATATTATTAGATATGTTGTGACGAAATTTCAAGTGGAATATCCACGACAGTTTACAGATCAGATTCCTTCACACCACACATTTAAAACTACACTTTACTAGTGTTAGAAATTCATAATACTTCTATATAACTTGGTGCTTCGCTCAATCCAAGCTTTTAAACCTGCACATATTATTAACCAGATGAGGTGCTTCCTTTAGAATCAAATTCTCAATGGTTTTTCCTTCATAAAGATGTAGTATGGCCAAATTCTTCCTTCATCCCACCTTTCAAGACTTGGAATTTATGAGGCTAAGCATTTTATGCCACTTGTAATAATATAGTGTTAATGCTTCCATACATGCTTCTAAACTATTGTCAAGTGCTTATGCCATCATCTCAACACCTTTATGATAAATTGATATCTATGTGCTCTCGTCAATCCAACCACATACAACCAAGCTTTATGCTCCTAAAACTCTCGACTCTCCCTTAAATCTAACCACATACAACCAAGCGCTTACTATTCTTCAAAATCTCAAAGCCCCCTTGAATACAAATTTCCACATATTAGTGCTTATAAGCCCTAGCACTACAAAATATTCTTATAGAACATGTCTAGGAACCATTATCTTGGTGAAATCCCAAAATCCTTTAGCACTAACAATACTTGCAAAAACAAGAACTTTTGGGTCTGGATGATGGTGACAATCTCTATCAATTGTTAGCAAATACCCTATCAGTTAACAAGCCCTAGCACCCAAATATTTGGATATCAAATAATGCAACATTGTCTGCATTACTAAATTTTCAAGTTTTCCAATATGCCGAGGGCTTTAAACACTATGTTCTTATTCTTAACGCTTCATGAGCAAGGGTGGAATAGGGGCCAATATATCAGAATACTAGAGATTCCACAATCCTTAACTTTTTGTTAAAATGCCAATATGGCAATATACCAAGGTTTCTCATCCATAAGGTGTTAAGACTTAAGCCCCCTCATGATTGTCGATGACTAGGATCTACAAGTGCTCAAAATATCGAGAAATCAGTGAATATTAGCAGCATGTGTAACACACTCCTCCCGCATCTACTCAAGTAACCGACCAACCAGGGTAAAAAAGTGATGAAGTGTTACTATGATATGATTCAACTCCCTATGTATCAGTTAATGAAGTGGAACTGATAGAACACAACCAACCTGACCTTCTACACATGTAGCGAAACCCGTATGAGCCATCCAACCCATCCAAGTGACTAGCCCCCAAGACAAACTAACATTTTGCTACATTTAAGCCTTCGTAGATCCCTTGACATGGGAATGCATGTGATTAGGAATCTCAAGTCACTCCCACAGCAAGGCATACCATCATCTGGGGACTTTTCCAAGTAGTTTTGTGCCAGTGACTCTAGGTTCTGTGCCACTTTTTCAGGGCCAAGACTTAGGCCATTGCCCAAAACTCCATGAAACTTCTAGAAATTGAAAGTAACATCAAAAAATTAATACAAATGAAAATACTTGAACAAGGACTTAATGGGACCCCTACTGGCGATGACATGCATTTTTTCAAACATGTCACATATATGCATTCTACAGGTTTAAACAACATATCTTAGCATAGGGGTCTCACACTAATTTGAGAATCACTAAGAAGCATTGTTGCCTCATCACAATAATTACATTACCATCTATTAAGCCATATATTCATTATACATTCAGTGATTAACCAAGACATGATGAGGGCCATACATTTTCATTGTCATAAGACTCACTCATAACCATCATATAACCAACACAAATATCAAGGATATAACAACCATATAAGACACATACAATCAAGTATATTTACCCATAAAATACCAAGGAGGAAGAGCTCTTATTGATGATTGCATAAGCCAACCATGTATGTGACTTCTACAAACCACCCGACCATAGACTAGGCTGAACCAAATCTTTCTTTCATCCAGTCATCCCCATGCCATATTCCAAGAATGAATGTGTGATCTCATAAAACAAATCAATCAAAACCATCTAGGGGTTCTAGAGGCCAAACCACCTCAACCCTCAACCAATTATTCCACCTCATGGTTAGACATCACCAACCACACTAGATTGGTCTCTACCCAAGTTGTTTAGGGCTCTAGAGCGTTTGTTCAAAATAGGGTTTCCAGGACTAGTAACTCAACCCACAATTATAGTCGGGCTTCTAGAGCATTTGTCCAACCAAGGCTTCTAGGACTAGTAACTCAAACCACCAAGGGTTTTTAGAGTGTTTGTCCAACCAAGCCTTCCAAGACTAGTAACTCAACCCAAGTTGTTACAGGGCTACTAGAACATTTGTCCAACCAAGGCTTCCAAGAACTAATAACTCAACCCACAGCCAAAGGTACAAGAAAACCAACCAAAAAACAAAAGTAAAACCCACAACACCATGGCTATCTAGGAAATGGAAAGGCTAGGAAAAACCATTGCCAATTCAGGCAATCCTTCATGCAAATGAAAAATCATAACCAAATAACCACATGCATATGCCATGTGTTAGAGTCGGTCTATTCAGCCCTTCGTCAGAGATCAAAACTCTTTCTTGCATGTCATTTTAGGTGTCCCATTCTGCTCATTCACTTGCATTCCATTTAGGAGCATGCCATAACCTGACGAGAGGGCCTTATTTTTCATTCCCCTCATGTATTGTACCTGCTGGCTTAGGTCTTTTCTGCAATGTTTATTAGAGTCCATGACAGCCAATGTGTCCTCTTTTAATAAGTAAAGAGTCATATACATCATAGGTCTAGGGTTACACAAGTTGAGTCATTAAAGTTTCCATAAGGTCAGCAGGCCAGAGGGAGGCTCTACACATGTTTTGCTTTGCAAGTTTCATTGTCACATTGATGGATTATGACTGTTCTTCAAAACTCTGTTTTGAAGAAAAGTCAATATTTTGTGTTTACGTAATATTTTCAAAAGTTATTCGATTATTCAGTTCTCCAGGCGTAGCCCTGGTCTCCTTAGCCAATTTCCATGTCAGTTACCCCTACAAAAATTTATCAAAAATACTATCATTTTAGTCCAAAATTCAAAAATAAAAATGAATACATAGTTACATTAAATTGTGAAAAGTGCCAAAAATAAAACATTATAAAATGGGTTTGGAGAACCAAAAATCAAACCCATGTCTCCCATGTATTTATAACAAGTTCCCAAGAGATTCAAAGTCATTATGAATGCCAAACACCAAGAGCAAACAATCCAAGGTGAATTTGGTGAGCCAGCACACGATTTGAGTGGATTTGGTTGAAGTTGGGCAGTCGCGGCGCACAGAAGAGGAGGCGCGGCGCACAGAGCCGCAACACACAATGTGTTTTTTGACAGGTGCAACGCACCCATACGACGCAGTGCACTGGGTTTGTGTGCGACGCATAGGACCTCCCACTCAAAAATTCATCACCCCTTCATCAAATCAACTCATTGAGTCTTGTTCGTCCTTTGAAACGAATTTTGCTGGGTTAAGGGGTCAAAGGAGGTCAAGTGGAGGTGTGGAGGAGAAAATTTTTCATTTGAAGAGCCAAACCATATCTTGAAAGGCCGTGCGGCGCACTAACAAGAGGTCGCGGAGCACACATTGAGCACGACGCACAGATGGCAACATCACAGTGAATTTTTTCGCTGTCGCGGCGCACCAGAAGCGCGCGACACACTGAGTTCTTGGCGCGGCGCACCAGAAGCATGCGACGCACTGAGTTCTTGGTGCAAGGCACACACCAAATTTTCCTGAATTGCCATCAAAGCTTTTGGATTTGCCAGGTAGGGTTGTTAATCAATGTTTCATCCATTTCATGCTACTATGATGATGATTTTTGGCTGCTAAAGGTTGCAATTTGCAATAAAACTCTCAAACCTTACCTCTCAAAGTCATCAAGCCAATTGCTGTTAGGGTTTTGAAGAATTTTTTGTCACCAAGTATATCATTCTCCCATCATTTTCTCCTCCCCTTGACTCCATTTGTCCCCAAATCCTATTGCTCCATATCCCCTAAAAAATTATTACATCCCTATCCCCAATTCCCTTCTACCCATTGTCAAATGTAAAAACCCCAAACCCTACCTCATATATATTTCCCAAAACCCTCCTACATGCCCCTAAACATAATTCCTCCCCATAAGTCCCTCATCCCTTCATATCATTCCCTTTCCTAACACCCCTGGTTACATTTTCCCTTGGTGGCAGATTTCAACACATCTTAACAACAGTTTCATACATCAATAGTCATTCAAGGCAGTTTGTAAATCAACAGTGATGTCGTCTGGTCATTCATCTGAATATGAAGTAGAAACTCAAAGTGACTCATCCACTGAGCTTAATGTGCCGAGAAGGCTGCAAAAGGATGGTAGACATGTCAGAGAAGAGCCTACCTCCTTAACTCAATTGCAGGCCTGCACGCTTGCGATGACATGCTTTCAACAGATGTCATGCTTTCAATATTGTGAGATGATCGCTCAAATTCAGCATCATCAGGAGTTAGTTCGGTTATTTGTTTTACATTTGCATGATGATCATGTTACTCTTGCTGGAGTAGGCTTTACCTTGACACCAGAGACCATCTCTCAGGCCACCGGGATACCGAACATAGGGGAAGAGTGGAACAAAGGGCAACAGCTGGATAGATCATATTACGAACCTTACATTAGGCCTAGCTATTCTAGGCAGCTCAAGAGAATATTCCCATTTCAGTTTCTGAAGGAATCTTATGCACCGTTGATGAGACTCATCATCAAATACTTTAGTTGTGAAGGTCGTTTCTTGTGCCTCTATGCATACCATATTAGGCTATTGATGCATTTCACAAGAGTGAAATTCATGAACATTCCATATTTTATGTACCAAAACATCAAGTGGATGACCACTCTTGTGCGGAGGAAGAGTCCAACATAGTAGCACAACAACATTTATCATTATGCACTCATCAAGATCATTGTTGTGCATCAGCTTGGCCTGCAGGGTATCACATGGGAAGACTTCATCTCTCGTGAGTTTTTCACAGCTTCAGCGGCTCATCAGGAGGTGGTTAATGATCTGGGTGAACGTTCACAGCAGCATAGAGTTCAGGAGGTAGAGATTACCATTGTGCCGACATATGTCACTTATCAGAGATGCACGAGGGGATTGTTTGCAGCAGCACGACGAGTACTATCTCCACCTGGGGTGGAAGGGGTCTCGTTGCCAGCATCAGCAGCACAAGTGTAGGTACAGGACCGAGGCAAGAGGCCAATGCATGAGGAGGGGCCTTCATGTGAGCAAGAGACTGACTTCATTCTCATTTAGGATGATGATATTGACAGGGGCCCGCAAAGTGCACATCTTAGAGAGGTCATTCAGGAGCAGCAGATCGAGATCAATGCCTTATCCCTCAACTTGGAGAGGGCTAAGTGGATCATCAAATACTTAGAGCAGAGGAACAAACATCTTGAAGACCAGTAAGAGATCATGGAGTTGCAAAACATCCTCGAGAATCGCCAAGTTGCCCAACAAAGGAGGATTGAGCTCACTTCATTGGAGCAAGTGATTAATGATGACCGTGAGTCTTGGCTTGAGCGAATCAACATCCACCTGGAGAGGCTGCTAGAAAAGGCTGACAAGGACAATGCATTATTGAGGCATATGGTCTTCCATTACAGGGCACGCAATATGAGTTCAAAGGCTCGGATCAGGAGCCTAAAGGCGAAATTGAGGAAGGCGACAAAAAGACAAAAGAGGCAAAAAGAGCAAGATCGGCTTCGAATCTTGGCTGAGGCCTCTTTGACCCTGCATGACATGTGATGAACAAGGTACAACCCAAATTTCAAGGAATTTGGAGCACATTTTTTCATTTTGAAATTTTTGGGGCAAAAAACAGGTTTTTTCTCCCTGTGCGCCGCGCCACGTGGCGCGTGCTTCGCCTAGGGAGCTCCAAATATCAAAAAGTTTATATTTCTGGGTTTGTTATGGAAATTTATGTATGCTCATGGATTACCTAATGATTCCATCAAGTTTTGGGTCGTCAAAAGGTCAAAAAACATGCAAAAAATGACCTCACTGCCCCTATTTTGATGCACAAGAAGCAGTCTTGGGAGAATGCACGTTTGGAGGGGCAAATGGACACCAAATTGGAAAATTCACTTGGGTTGGAAAGCAGACAAGCAGGGATTTCTAACAAGCACACTTGGGCTCAATTTGGACTTCAGGAAGTGCCTAATACTCAGCCTCAAAGTGGCACGATGCACAAAGATTTTGGCGCGGCGCACAGGGGATTTTTGCCCAATTTTTCACCTTCCAGCTCAGAAAGTCAACCAGTATGACTAGTTTTGCTTCTTGATGTAATTTTTGATCTATCTTGATGTAATTGGGTAAACATGATGTAATTTTGGCACTTATTTACTTGGTCTAGATGATTCATTCACTAAAAAGTGAAAATTAAATGAATGAATCAATTTCCTAACATATAGAGGCAAGTTGTTTTGATTGCCTAATTTTCAGTACTGGTTTAGAATCAGTTGGATCAGCTCCTAGAATGATGAGCTCGACCCATAGAAGCAAGGGAATGGGTTGGGCTAGCCTATATCATGTATTCTCTTAGTCATTTTCAGGGTTGGAAACTTGGGTTTGCTTTGGCATATCATTGTACATATTATCTCTGCATTTTTGGCTAAGGAAAGACCAGGGTTTTGCAGCACTATTTGGGATCCATGTGGCTTTATGTTTTGATGGTGTGCTTCTTTCAGTATTTGTAAGTTGTTATGTGTATCATTTTCCTTCTTTCATCTTCTGCAATTGAACAAATGAAGTGTTAAGGTAGAATCCATCGATGGTTATGCTCTGCCTTTAAGTTTGTTTGATTTTCCATGTTTTCATCTGTTTAAGGAGAATCCTTGAAATCTTCTTCCTCTCCTTAGCTCCTCACCAGTCTGATCTACCCATTCATTCCCTTTGAAAGCATCAAGACGAACGCCTACCTTGCCCCAAATAGACCTCTGCAAAAACTGTGCCTCATCCCCAAGCCCAAATTTGCCTTTCCCTGTTTCAACACAAAAACTCCTAAAAACTCAAATCAAACCTTTGTACTGCATATCTAGCCTAAAATTAGCTTTTGTTTTAGTCATCTCGAGCCTCATCGATTATCTTTGCTGAGATTGACCCGGAGAGAGCCCTCTCCTGTCCTCGTAGGGCTAGCTACAAGGCTGAGCGTGGTTTGATGTTGACCTAGAACGTTGCCTTTTCAGCCTGAGGCAAATCTAGGCTCTAACACCATGCATGCCAAAACTATCAAGGAAATCACACATTCAACTCGATACTTTCAAGAAAAATCCTATGTAGACGATGATCCCGATATCCTCTTGTGC
Organism: Pinus taeda; assembly: GCA_000404065.3. Classification (NCBI taxonomy): domain Eukaryota; kingdom Viridiplantae; phylum Streptophyta; class Pinopsida; order Pinales; family Pinaceae; genus Pinus; species Pinus taeda. The sequence goes on from APFE031208765.1 coordinate 61,029, forward strand.
TTTCCTGCTTTTCCTCTGCCTTCTTGCTCCAAATCCAAAGTATGACACACTCCTCCAAGAGTTCTCCAAGAAAAATCTATGTTTCCAAGAGTATGAGAGAGAGGGATAATAGAATGAGAGGTCCAAAATTGAACTAATCAAAAGCCTAAGAAAAAATCTTGCTAATTGATCCTCAAAATCCTTTTTATCAATGAGACCTCTATTTTCTTCAATTTCCCATTCTTTTCCTTGAATTTCATCCTCACATGAAACCTATGACCTTTCACCTTCCTTTTCTCCTAATTTCCATCATTTTCATAAATAAAATGCCAAATAATTCCTCTTTGCATTTCCAAATCCTTTCCCATTTCCTTTTCCAATTTCCATAGCCATTAATAAACCAAATGAACATCCACACTAGGATGTTCTTCCCAACATTCATCTGCGAATATGTGTCCCGTGACCATGGTATTATATATTTTTACATGAATTTTTTAACAAGGTTTTCACAGAACCATCCCCCTTGGGGGAACACCGTCCTCGGTGTTCAATGACACCTATAACAACAAGACTGCTGACAACCAAAACATACTGCCCATGGAGCTTTATAACATAACTCATTGTAGTATTTACAATGACATTCTGCTAAAAAAATGACAATCATACTGTTTACTGGAGCTTTATAAAATAACTCATTACAATATTTATAATACAACCACATATACTCATGCATATTTGCTTCAACCAACAAGTAACCATATTGTTTATGGAGCTTTATAAATGGAGCTTGATACAATATTTACAATAATATACACATATGTACATTTTCTCAACCAAAAAATAAAAGGATACGATGCATGTATCAGCAACAAGGGAATTCAAAGGCTCACACCTTCATCTTCAAGCAATACTAGGATTCACCTTCTTCCCAGGAAGTCCACAATCCACTGCCAAAGTCAAAGTTGCATCCAATGTCCAACACTACAATCTTGTTCCACTTGTCCTCTAAGTGAATATTTACTGGCTCATTGTTCTAGGGCACACTCTTAATGTACAACTGATTCCATCTGGAAATGTTAATGACCAAAAAAATCCATCCCTTCTCTTCTCTTCTCTACTACACAGTCCCTCAAGAAATCGGATCATCCCCTTCCGTGTAGTCACACACCTTCCAAGTTGTGGAGCACTTGGAAGGTATGCTTTTGACAAGCAATCTAGTGGTTTTTCAATAACAATTCTAACTTTTTCTGTATCATGAGTTCAAAGAAGATAAAGGATTTTGGTAAAATATGCGAAAATAGACAAAGGAAGCTCAAGTGCTGATAATTGACATTTTCTATGCAGGAAGACGTGGAAACAGGGGATTGTCGATCAAAAGCAAGGAGCAAAGGGAAAATAACTGCTATCCCTCCAGCAGGGCACCGGATGCAGACGAGATCAAGCAAAATTAGAGCCGAATAGCCCAGGGAAAGAATGTGGGATACCGGGTCGGAGAGCGCGAGAAGGAAAAGAGAAGAATTGAACGATTAGCGAATCCCTCAGGATCTTTGATCCTGAGGGATCGCTGCTTTAACTTATCTTTTTGATTGTCTAGATACCTCCATCATTTCTGTTATATAAAGGCACCACGCCATTGAGCAAAGAACAACTGTTTTTTATGATTCCAAGTTTCAGAACAAACCGTGATCATTGAATCTCGCTGAGACCTGACTTTGTATACTTTTGATGCGATTAATATAGAAGACTTGGTGTTCATTTCGTCTCTGCATCTGGAGTAACATAAGGCAGTGTACCCTTGGCAGCTAAGGGCCCGGCTCCGAAGGACACTTTCTTTTGTATTATTATACGGTGATTTGTGTATGATTTGTTTATTTCTGTTATTTAAGTAATCTGATACATCTCTTATGTGATATGCTATGATTGATATGTGAATGATTTCTTTATCTCATGTCTCTGCACTATACAATTGGATCTATTTGAGTTGCATCTTTCGGTTATCTCTGTAACAGAATGTTAGCCTGAATGTATCGTTATTAGATCCATGTGAAATAGTATTTGTGAGACTTGCAAGCCATATTACTTCGTTCAGAAGCGTAGTCATATCATTTATTATTCTCAGATTGATGTAGTAGTATAGAACATGTACATACGGATGAGAATTGCTGTTTCATAATTCATTGAGGATTGCTGTTCCACTTTATTACTGCTGTTCCATTTTATTACTGCTGTTCCATTTGATTACCGCTGTTCCATTTTACTGCTGTTCCATTTATTGTTGTTCCATTTCCAGATTGCTGTTCCATTTTACTTTCCACCGTTTTATTTACCTGCCTTTGTTGTTTATGGTGTGAGAGAAGGTCTAAGGCTGTAGTGAGCCTCAACAAGACGCTTCTTAGCTCCCAGACCTATAAGTCCATGCTCTAATTTCCTTTCTTCATCAGTTTCTAAAGGGATGGGTTATTGCTTCCGTACCCTTGACTGATCAGCTGCCTTGTGTGATTCTATCTTTTGAGTTAGTTTAGTTACAACTTAGCATCTGTTTCCTTTCGAATCATTAGAACACTATACTACTGAGCATTACTCGAACAAATAGCCTTGGATTGAGCTACTCCTTGCAATAACAAATCGTTCCCGGATTGACTTATTAATGTGGGATAATTAGTGGTGTGAGAGACCGTAGTTACAACTCTACATTTTGGCGCCGTTGCCGGGGAGGAGTAATAGCCATTTTCCCTTTACAGAGTAGTGTGCAAGTCTACTAGGGGGGAGTTGGATTTTAAAAACGGAAGGTAAGAACCTGCGTACGGAGCATGTAAAAGCCCTGCTCCACCGTCCGCTCTCTTAGCATAATTGCTGGTTGATAGGATTTAATAGTTTTTAGAGTGCATGACTAAGCAGAAAAAGCTAGAAAAGAATATCAAACCCCCAACCAAACCTGAAAAAGCCAAAGGACCGGTGACCCTTGGCCGAACAACCTTTATAGACGAAATCTACAAGAAAACTGAATCTCAGCCGTCAGTAGGCATCAAAAAGATTAATTCTAGGCAGTCTACTAGTTCCCTTCAGGCTACAGCATCACCATCTGGAGCCTTTGCTGAGGTACATAGCCAGACTGATGAACAAGACTATCAAGAAATTGAAAATTCTGTATCAGAACGGCTGCAGGAAGGGAACTTAAGCAACCTTTGTGAGGGAGAATGGGAAACAGGGGAAATAGAGGAACCAAGGTCTCCTTCTAGGATAATCCAGTTGTTAAACAACCCAGATAAGGGGAGCGCAGCCAGAATCAATATTGAAGGCACTCCATTCCCTCAGATAGAAATCCCAGACAAAGGAAGTGTCATTAAAATAGTTCCTGTCAAGGCCGCCCCTTCTCAACCTAGGAACACCCTCCTAGAAATCCCGGAAGACTATTGGCACATATTCGACACCATGGCGCATAATCAGCCAAATACTCAAACTTCTACATTGCAATATCCGATAGTAGACTCTGCTGCAAATGCACCCATGAAAGCGATCCCTCTTCAACACATCCCAATGTTTCATGGACTCACATCAGAAGACCCTGACGCATTCTTATTTGAATTTGATAAGTTATGTAGAGGATATGATTACACCACTGACCCCCAAAAATTGAAGTTGTTCCCCTCCACTTTGAAAGGAGTAGCTTTGAGATGGTTTATGGGTTTAGGTGGTGGAGTCATAAACAACTGGGAGCAAATGAAAGAATCCTTTCTCAAGAAATATCAGGATTACTGTAGGTCAAGAGAACTAAAAGATGAAATTTTCCAAATGACGGCCAGACCAAATGAAAATTTAGAGGAATATGTAGAACGTTTTCAGTATAATTTACAAAGATCCCCCTATGCATCATTACCTCTGCCTGATAATGTGTTGAAAACTGCATTAATTAGAGGTATGAAAGAACAATGGATCGAAACATTGAATATCATGGGAAAAGGGGATATTTACCAAGAGAATTTTGCTGAAATCATTAATTTATGCATCAGGAGTTCAAGAGGCAGCATAAGGATAAAACCAACATAATATGATCGGTTTGTTAGAGATAACAAAATATCAACAGAAGGAGTAACACGTGTAGAACTTGGTAACTTATTAGAAAAATTTAAAACTGATATTCTAGGGACATTAACTACACAGCTTGATATTGTGTAGGCTAAGCAAAAGCAGATGGAGGCAGAACAGAATCTGGCAATTTTCTGTCCCCGATGCAGAAGAAAACATAGCCACAAGGAATGTCCACTAGATTTAGTTCAAACATGTGCCATCTGCACAAAATACCATCTCACCGAAAGCTGCCCCTCACTTCCTGGACTGAAGGCAGTATACAAAGAAGCAGAAGAAGAACCAGAGCCAGCATACTTTGTTAACCAGTGTCGCCAATGGCAACTGAGGCAATCAGGTATGTTTTCGGACTCAACTTCTTCTTTTCAGCGGCCGCAGTATAATGCTCAACAATATGGTATGTGGCAAAACCAATCTACACCCCCATTTCCGAATTGGTCATCGCAACCGTTTCCTTCCCCAAATCCATGGATGAATCAGACAGGCCAATTCGGCTGGCCAAATTTTCCTTATAACCCACCGTATTGGCAGAATAATTCATATCCTCCACAGTGGATTCCCCCTACTTCACAAGGTTCAGCCTGGTAGACAAATTGGCCAAGATCGACATATCAATCAACAGGAACGATTCCACTCCCTCAACCAACTCTACCAGCCTTACAAAAAAACCCCCAGTCTAATCTGAGACCACAACTCCTAGCCCGACCCAATCTCAATCCTAATAATAGACCAGTCCAATCCCTCCAAATTATAGAAACATCAGAAATTGGACCTGACCTAAGGGAGTGCCATGATCTTCAGTTACGATCTGGACGTATAATAGAAACAGAGGGAGGCAAAATAGTTCATATTGAAGATCAGTTACCAATAGAACGACCACCACAACAAGAGGATATAAATAGAGAGAAGACCCATCAACAAGCAAGTACATCCTCTCCTCCTTTCCCAGAACGATTAGTCATACCACGACTAGTACAATATCCAGACTTCGCCATTCTGGGAGAGTTACAAAACCTGTACATAAAAATTCCATTCCTCCAAGCCATACAAGATATTCCTATATACGCAAAAACTATAAAAGAACTGTGCATAAAAAAATCAAGGAGGAATACAACTACTAACCCTAGAGTCCAAGTAGTTGGTACTTTATCCGACCTGTTATCAGGAAAAGAGACACCTATCAAATATGAAGATCCCGGAAACCCAATTGTAACTGTCCAAATCTATGGTCAAACCCTGACTAATGCTTTAGTCGACTTGGGAGCTGAAATCAATATTTTGACAACTTCCACCTGCCAAAAGCTTGGCATCACATCAGTAGAACCTACTTCTACTTTGCTAGAATT
>APFE031208765.1:67136-99413 GCA_000404065.3 Pinus taeda
ATGATAGAGGAAGCCCTTTGATTATAACTAGAAGACAGACCCTTTAAAATATCCACCTGACCAAACAATACCAGTAACTGTTGTTGCCAATAGTAAAGTAGTGAACGAACCTGGTATAAGACTCTAAATATCATGCCAACCTCACACCAAATCAAAGAAATAAAGCTGTTTAACTATTACAAAAATATAAGGAGCATATTCGTTGGATACCCTGACATGAGGGGATTGATCCTCAATTATGCACACCACATCTATATAGAGAATGATGCAAGACCTGTTCGCCAACACAAAGAAGACTCAACCCCCATCTAAAAGAGATAGTAAAATCCAAACTTCATAAACTTTTGGATGTTAATTTTATTTATCCCATCTCCGACAGTAAATGGGTCTCTCCCCTAGTGGTGGTACCCAAGAAAAATGGAAAATGGAGGATTTGCATGGATTACAGGGAGTTAAATAAGGCCACACAGAAGGATCACGTTCCCCTCCCATTTATAGATCAAGTATTGGACACTTTGGCAGGAAAGAAATTTTTTTCTTTTATGGACGGCTTCAACGGATATAACCAAATCCAAATTTCCCCTGAACACCAGGATAAAACTACCTTTACTTGCCCTTGGGGAACATTCTCCAATCGAGTACTACCCTTCGGCCTATGTAATGCCCCTGCTACATTCCAAAGGGTTGTCCTCAGCATATTTGCAGATCTAATAAACGACGGACTTGAGGTGTACATGGATGACTTTACACCATATGGAGAATATTTTGACCCAGGTCTGGATACCTTGGAAAAAGTTCTACAACGTTGTATCGCTACCAGACTTTGTCTGAGCCACGAAAAATGTTACATGATGATGACAGAAGGGCTTGTTCTAGGGCATTACATTTCAGCAGCTGGCATCCAGGTAGACCCAGTCAAAATTCAGATTCTTTTGCTTATCCCTACCCCCACTACTCAAACAGAGGTACGGAGTTTTCTTAGATTTTCTGGATATTACAGACGATTTATAGAACATTATTCACGTATTGCTGCACCTCTATATGCTCTAAATGGTAATGTTGATTTCTTGTGGACAGAAAAATGTGACCAGGCTTTTAAGGAATTGAAAAAGTTGGTATCAACAGCCCCAGTCCTTCGAGGACCAAACTGGAATTTGCCATTCCAAATCTCATCTGATGCCTCGGATACAGCAATTGGTACAGTCCTGGGGCAAGAAGAGGATAAGAAGCCATATACTATTTATTATATCAGAAAAAATTTATCCTCTGCCGAACTCAATTATACTGTTACGAAAAGGAATTCCTAGCTGTAATACATGTTGTTAACAAATTTAGACATTATATTACAAGCTATCCTGTTGTGTTATATACAGACCATTCTGCTATCAAATATTTGGCAAATAAACCTGTTACGAATGCCAAAATAACTAGATGGTTGATCTTATTGCAGGATTTCGATATCACAATCAAGGATCGACTTGGCAAGGAAAACCCTGTAGCCGATTTTCTCTCACGAATACCAAAATCCATTGAAACAGTAGCGGTAGAAGACCAATTTCCTGATGAACACCTGTTTGTTGTTACTGTTCGAACACCCTGGTGTGCTGATGTTGCCAATTACCTTGCAGTATGTAAGCTACCAAAACACTTAACCCCTCAGGAACGGAAGCAGATTGTTCAGAAGAGCACTCGATTTTCGTGGATTGGAGGCCATTTGTTCCATACAGGGGTAGATATGAAATCAGGAGGTGTATTTGAGAGGACGAGATCTTCGACATCTTAAAAGCTTGCCATGACGGACCATGCAAGGGACATTTTGCCGAAAAAAGAACAGCACATAAAGTATTACAGACAGGATACTACTGGCCTACAATTTTCAAAGATGCGAAAAAATTTGCACAAGCCTGTGACAGCTGTCAGTGAGCAGGAAAACCTGGCCAAGCCGATGAAATGCCTCTGAGACCACAATTGGTCATTGAGCCATTTGAACGATGGGCTCTTGACTTCGTCGGACCCATTAATCCACCATCAAATCAGAGGACTACATTCTGGTGGCGACTGACTATGTTACTAAATGGGTCGAGGCTGAATCATTAGCTAAGGCTACAGAGGACTCAGTATATACAATTCTTGTTCCATTTGTTTGTACGTTATGGACTTCCGAGAGAAGTAATTCACAGATGGTGGACCACAATTTGTTGGAAATAAATTAGCTGCAACACTTAACAATTATCATGTCCAACATAAGATCACTACCCCATACCATCCGCAGGCAAATGGGCAAGTAGAGAGTAGTAATAAGGTCATAGAATCAATTTTAACAAAAACCATTGCAGCGCATAGGCGTGATTGGGCCGCTCGGCTACCTCAGGCACTGTGGGCCTATAGAACCACATGGAGAAGTATGACAGGCTATTCGCCTTATCAATTAGTGTTTGGAAAACAACCAATTTTTCCCATAGAATTTGAAATCGAAACGCTACGAACTGCACAGGAAGTCGACCTATATTTGAGTGAGGCGCAAATCAATCGACTACAACAGGTTAATGAATTGGATGAAATTAGGCTCTCTGCATTACAGAATACAACATTGATTCAGCAGTAGTGAGCTAAGTGGCATGATGCACTTATTAAGAATAAAGTCTTTCATGAAGGAGACTGGGCTCTGTTATATGACTCTCGGTTTCAGGACTTCCCGGGGAAACTTCAGACTCGATGGCTAGGACCATACGAAATCCAGAAGGTACATGACAATGGGACCCTTACCCTGATCACAATCGACGGTTCTGGATATGCATTCAAAGTAAATGGCCACCGAGTTCGTCTTTATCGAAAGCCACTCACTCGGGAATCCTTCTGTCAACAGCTAAGACAAGATACTGATTTGGAAATTTTAAGAGAGGAAGCGAAATCTTCCTCTCCTGTAACTTAAGAAATTCATTTCATAAACTTGTACATAACATCCTGTATATACGTTTTTGATTCTCTGTTTGCATTCTCAGTATTTTTTCTACGTTATTTGTGTGATTTTGCTGTTCCTTTTCAAAAGGAACAGCATTTGCATGTTTTTGCTGTTGCTTTTCAAAAGGAACAACACTTGTGTGGTTTTGCTGTTCCTTTTCAAAAGGAACAGCATTGGTGTGGCTTTTCTGTTCCTTTTCAAAAGGAATAGCATTGGTGTGATTTTGTTGTTCCTTTTCAAAAGGAACAACACCTGCGTGTTTTCGTTGTTCCTTTTCAAGAGGAATAGCACTTGCGTGTTTTCACTGTTCCTTTTCAAAAGGAACAACATTTGCGTGTTTTCGCTGTTCCTTTTCAAAAGGAACAACATTTGTGTGATTTTGCTGTTCCTTTTCAAAAGGAACAGCATTTGCGTATCTTCACTATTCCTCTGCAAAAAGGAACAACACTTATGATAATTTTCGCCTGTTTTTTCTGTTCCTTTTCAAAAAGGAACAACACTTGCATGTTTTTGCTGTTCCTTTTCAAAAAGGAACAACACTTGCGTGTTTTTGTTGTTCCTTTTCAAAAAGGAACAACACTTGCGTGTTTTTGCTGTTCCTTTGCGAAAAGGAACAACACTTGGGTATTTTTGTTGTTCCTTTGCGAAAAGGAACATCACTTGCATGTTTTCGCTGTTCCTTTGCGAAAAGGAACAACATTTGTGTCTTTTTGCTGTTCCTTTGCGAAAAGGAACAACATTTGAGTGTCTTAGCTGTTCCTTTCTCGGAAGGAGCAACATTTGCGATTTTTGTTGTTCCTCTCAAGGAAATGGTATCCCACGAATGGATTCTTATCTCAGAAATGTCATCGGCATGTTCTTACTCTTATTGGATTCTTTGCGCCCATGGTCTCCCAATCTTTTAGATACAACAATGAATTTATGCGATGAACATAAACCATGATATACCGAAATCAGCACATCATAAATCGCTATTACTATGAAGCCAGTATGGATAAGAGGACAAGAGGAGGGACATTAACTTTTCATCTCCGTTGTCATTATCCTATTCCCAAACCCTGGTTGGTGATTTTATTTATCATGACAATTTCCCTAAAAAAAAAATTTTGATTATTACTAAGGAGTAAGAGAAAACGATTTATATCTGTCTGTTGGGATTATAAGACTTCTTCCACCATTCCCTGCTCTTAAGGAGTGTGGAACCACCCTTATGTGGAAATAAACAGAAAAGAGAGATTCTCTGCAAAAGAAAAACAAAAGGAAAATATGAAAGTTGTCAAATGCAGGATAGGGGGTCTCATTCAAAGCCAGCCTACCATGATCATAAGGATGGAAGCGAAGTGGCTTTCCCATTACGGCCACCACACCAGGGTTATGGTCCGAAGGTAAATTAACAAGAAAACCTTGGAACAGGAGGTCTCATCACGAGCCGGCCTGACCACGTTTTGTGCCTACCTTGTGAATGGCATTATGGTTATCTGGTTACCAAGCCGGCATAATGGCCTGCATTTTGACAAAGCACTCTTTAGAATATACACAAAGGATCATGGTTCCGGAGGGTGAAATAAACAACTCTTCCAAGGTTATGAACACCTGTTGGCAGCAGAGCTCTGTTAATGGCATCGAAGTCATAATATTTACATCAACATGTATGATATTAAATCTTTTTATCTCTTATATCCGTTGCATAAATCATATGTCACACCCCGATATATATCTCGCATGAATATTTATTACCACCGATCATGGCAACGGAACTGACAATTACTACTGGAGACTTCGTACATTTGACAGACGTCCAATCCCCCAGTTCCTCATTATATCACACAGGCTCTCATATAAAACACGATCTACCTTTTTGCCTCGGCTTCGGCATTTCGTTGTTTTTTTACAACATGGCATAATTCCATATGCTGTACTTTATGATTTGACTCCCGACTGGCTGCTGATCCTCTCTTTGATGGCTGGGGGTAGCCTATCAGATCGCGGGGGGGAGGTAACCTCATTACTGCAAGGGTTACGTGGCTACACACCATTCGGGCAAGATAATGTACGAAGGAATGGCATGGTTTAACGATATGATGATTTCATCCTACGGAGATTGCCGTCCACGATCCTTTTTTCGTTGCATGCTCTGTGATCCTTTCCAAAAATTGGCATTGATCATCCTCTCTGCGTCGCAAATACCGCAAACAATTGTTGTTCCATTTCTGAGTAGAATCATGGGCAGAAAGACGGTCCGAAGTGAACCTCACAAGCTGTCAGTTTCCGCTGCTGCTCGTAAAATCCTGGAAAACGCAGGATGGTTGAATTACTTCAACCGCCTGCAAGAATCAAACGAAGCAATAGCATTGGAATTCCTGCAGAATTTGCAGGAAAACTACTCCGTAGTAAGAGGAAAGCGGATAGTGGTTATGGGGGACATCCTCACAAAAGTCTCAGGATTACCAGCTGCTGGACCCATATGGACGCTGAAGAAGGAAAGATTGCAAAAAGCTATGGAAATGTTCCAGGATGAAGGCCAAAGCTTGACAGTCAAAGGGAAAGGAGTTCTGCCGGCAACACTTGGGGAACCCTGGACCGAGCTAGCGAAGACAGTGAAAAGTTATATCACCTGCGAAGGAAGAAAAGATGTGGTAAGGCCTCATCACTTAAAACTTTTGGCTGTTTTAAAAGGAAAATGCTCTGTGAATCTCCCTGCACTTTTAAATTTGCTGTTACATGACGCGGCCCGAAGCCTGAAGAAGGCCCAGCATATAGATGCAGTTGTCAGCCACCATGGACTAATTCGGTTGATAGTGAGCCACAGTCTCACCCAACAACAAAGCACTTGGGAGGAATTGATTGAAATAGTCCAAGGGGGATTGGCTGTACAACCCCCGAAACTTGAACAGTCCTCCAGTACGCCGGAACGTCCAGAAAGACGCAAGGAGCTAGCAGCAGAAAGACACGCTACTTCAAAACGGAAACAACCCTCTGGTATGCCAGAATGACAAGAAGAACCCAGAGAACCTGCTGGCACACCCAACCAACTTGAAAGACCAAGGAAGTCAGCCCGGTTGGCTCGGATACGAGGAAGGCTAGAAAGGATTCAGGGAACCACTGCCCAGCCAATTGAAATTGTGGACGAACCTCTAGAACTAGAAGGAGGACTCTCCGAAGGAAATGTTCAGCAATCAGAGGCCGAGACTGACCAACCGGAAGGAGAAATTGAAAAGGGAGATGAACTCTCTAAGGAGAAATGGCCACCGAACAGAGCAACCAAGGAGAAGAACACTCGGAGGAAGAAGAGGCCACCGAACAGGGCAATCAGGAAGAAGAAATTGCACAACCAAGGGGTAGCCCGGTGCAGGACCCTCCAGGTGAGGAGGAATTGGTAGCAGTTCTGGCCAATATGGGAGAATATGGCCAGCCCTCCAGCATAGGAGGTGTCCCTGACGATCCCCCAGAAGAAGAATTACCCGAGGAAATGCATGCAGAAGAGGCAGAGGAAGAAAACCTGCCTGGATATGATAATGAAATAGAGGACAACAATCAGGGACAATCTGTCCCCAAGACACGTGAAGATATCCCAGATGAAGAAGGGATGAGCTTAAGGGCCAAACCCTCTGCTGAGGCAAAGGAAATTAAGAAGTTAAGAAAGAAACAACAGCGATTGCTGGGCACCATAGCCAGACTCCGACAACAAATTCGAATGTTGAAAGCCAGTCTGAGAATACAGAAGACCGTAAGGAAAAGGAGGAGGACCACAACAGCAAGAACCCCGAGGACAACAACCTGTTTTGCTGGTCGAAACCTCATCAGGAGACCTACTGCCGAGGAATAATCTGCTGTTCCAAATAGTAGGGAGGGGCAGACTAATGTTCCATGGCCCTGAAGAACGAATGGACATACCAATGGAACAGCAAGAGGCTCCGATGGCAGAAGGACCACAGCAACCCTTTATTCGCGTTAGGAAAGAAACAGAAAGCAAAAAGGTCCAAACAGAAGCACCACCCTCGGGCGTAATTCGGGTCCTAAACTCCAAGCAACGTAATAAAAAGGTTCAGGTTAAACTTCCAGCCTCTACAGCTTCATGGAAAAAGGACCCAAAAACTAGAACCTTGCATAAAATGATGAAGGAAGCTCAGCAAGAAGCTGAGCAGTTGTGAGAACAGACAGTCCCCAAGGAGAGATATGAAGAGCTCCAACAGCAACTTCGACACCTCAGTCAGTCCGAGAGCCAGGCTTTTGAAGGATGGCAGAAGGAGCAGGAAAAGGTTGCTAAGGTAACTCATTGATTAGATAGTGTTGTTAAGAAGATGGACACCGTGTGTTACTTATATACTGATGTTTTGACTTGTAGGGCCCCTGCTAAAAATTATGCTTTATTTTTGCTTGAACGATATCTGAGATTAAAAATAAAATCCGTTAGGGCAGGAGCACCTATCCACATCAACATTGTTAATGACTTTATAGACTGTTGTAAGCACTATGGAGTTAAAGTTCAAAGGTTATTATGCGAGTTTTACCTGCATAATCTTGTGCTAGACCAGGAAACTGATTTAAATCCTGGCCCTTTTGTTGGCGATATACAACTCCAAGCCTTTATCTCATTTGGGGTTAATCAGTTGAAATGGCTCAAAGCTTACAACACCTTCGAGAGACAAGAGAACAACTTAGATTTATGGGTACGAGATGAACCTAGAGACCCAATGACGCTATGGAGAGAACATAGGAGTCTTATGAGGATCCCAAGTGTCATTGAGATATTAGGTCCCATGCACGAAGACTTGATCCGAAATAGTCTAGAATGCTTCCTGACTATTAAAGACCTGGCCATCGATGTTGCAAAATTTCGATACCGGACCTCTAACCCAAACATCCAGCTCAGGGAACCCTTCAAATATGAGAATTTTGAGCTGGCTACAAGCCGATTGAGTCTCTATGGGGAACGGATTCTGTGAGTAGGGCCATCCTGGTTGGGGTATCGATTTCGCAGTCCAATTATTTGGCACCCTGCACCCGGATATCAGGCCTTATATGAGATGCCTGCAGATCAAATAGATCAGTTCCTTGACCATCTAGTTGCTCATCATGGTTGTCGGCCTCCTCGCGAGATCCCTTCTCCGGCCTATTCTCACATTGCTTTGCATGTCAACTATAACATTTTCATGAGGCCATGAAACAGGGTAAGCAAGGGTGTGTGTGGGGCACTTGGAAGGTATGCTTTTGACAAGCAATCTAGTGGTTTTTCAATAATAATTCTAACTTTTTCTGTATTATGAGTTCAAAGAAGATAAAGGATTTTGATAAAATGTGCGAAAATAGACAAAGGAAGCTCAAGTGCTGATAATTGACGTTTTCTATGTAGGAAGACATGGAAACAGGGGATTGTCGATCAAAAGCAAGGAGCAAAGGGAAAATAACTACTGTCCCTCCAGCAGGGCACCGGATGCGGACAAGATCAAGCAAAATTAGAGCCGAATAGCCCAGGGAAAGAATGCAGGATACTGGGTCGGAGAGCGCGAGAAGGAAAAGAGAAGAAATGAACAATTAGCGAATCCCTCAGGATCTTTGATCCTGGGGGATCGCTGCTTTAACTTATCTTTTTGATTGTCTAGATACCTCTGTCATTTCTATTATATAAAGGCACCACGCCATTGAGCAAAGGGACGACTATTTTATGATTCTAAGTTTCAGAACAAACTGTGATCATTGAGTCTCGCTGAGACCTGACTTTGTATACTTTTGTTGATGCGATTAATATAGAAGACTTGGTGTTCACTTCGTCTCTGCATTTGGAGTAACTTAAGGCAGTATACCCCTGGCAGCTAAGGGCCCGGCTCCGAAGGACACTTGCTTTTGTATTATTATACGGTGATTTGTGTGTGGTTTGTTTATTTCTGTTATTTAAATAATCTGATACATCTTTTATGTGATATACTATGCTCCATTATAATTGATATTTGAATGATTTCTTTATCTCATGTCTCTGCACTGTACAATTGGATCTATTTGAGTTGCATATTTTAGTTATCTCTGTAACGGAATGTTAGCATGAATGTTATCGTTATTAGATCCATGTGAAATAGTATTTGTGAGACTTGCAAGCAATATTACTTCATTCAGAAGCGTAGTCATATCATTTATTATTCTCAGATTGCTATAGTAGTATAGAACATGTACATACGGATGAGGATTGTTGTTCCATTTTATTACTGCTGTTCCATTTGATTACTGTTGTTCCATATTATTACTGCTGTTCCATTTTATTACCGTTGTTCCATTTGATTACTTCTGTTCCATTTTACTGTTGTTCCATTTCTAGACTGTTGTTCCATTTTACTTTCCACCGTTTTATTTACCTGCCTTTGTTGTTTATGGTGTGAGAGAAGGCCTAAGGCTGTAGTGAGCCTCAGCAAGACGCTGCTTAGCTCCCAGACCTATAAGTCCATGCTCTAATTTCCTTGCTTCATCAGTTTCTAAAGGGATGGGTTATTGCTTCCGTACCCTTGACTGATCAACTGCCTTGTGTGATTCTATCTTTTGGGTTAGTTTAGTTATAGCTTAGCATCTGTTTCCTTTCGAATCATTAGAGCACTATACTACTGAGCATTACTCGGACAAATAGCCTCGGATTGAGCTACTCCTTGCAATAACAAATTGTTCCCGGATTGACTTATTAATGTGGGATAATTAGTGGTGTGAGAGACCCTAGTTACAGCTCTACAATAACTTCTTCATCCGGAAGCCGTTTTCAGAGCTGTTTTTTTTTAACGAGCCTAATTTTTCGAGCTCTTTCCATTGGAACACTTAGTTTTAGCATATATAGCTTCAGTTTCTGTCAAAATGGAAAGTTCATGCCAAGTTATCCATGACAGCACGAACTACTTCCAATGGTGGTCCTACATTGTGGATTTACTCAGAAGTAAAGGTCTTTACCGAATAACCACAGGCCAAGAAACCAAGCCGAAAGATGAAAAGAAAGCAGCCAAATGGGAAAATAGGCAAGATCAAGCACGTGGGTTGATAGGGATGTCTATCTCTCCTGATCTTAGATTCCATATTGCTGAACTTGATACTCCTGATAAAGCAATGGAGTAGCTTACTAAAGTTTTTGAATAAAAAATGAACTTAGAGCCCATCAGCTTGAAAATGAGTTGCTTACATTAAACCCCAATGATTTTTCTTGCATTGAAGATTTCCTGTCCAAGTTCAAGACCATTAGAATTCTCTTGGAAGGTGTTAAAGTTAAGAAAGAAGACAGTGCCCTTATCTATTGCATTCTTACTAAGTTGGGACCAGCCTACTCTGTGTTTGTTTCCACCTTCCATTCTACAAGAGAAGCCTTCATTTCTCAAGGACATCACTACAAGCCCCCTTCCTTTGATGCTTTTTGTGATTCTTTAATAAGAGAACAAGAAAAACTCTTACACCTTGGTCTTCTTAATCTTGGAAACTCTTCTAAGAAAGCGTTAATCGCCCAACAACAACCAAACTCAAAGAATCCTAAGAAGTCATATCCTAAAAAGAATGGTCCTAAACCAAACAAGGGTCCTAAGCAATTTCAGCCTCAAAATGAAAAATCATTTCACCAGAATGATAAGGCAAATAAAAACAAAGGGAAGAAGACTGATAGACATTGCCAACTTTTGTAATCGAGATGGCCACTTAGAATTCAAATGCTTTAAGAAGATGGAAGCCTTGGAAGCAACAATGAAGAAGCATAACATCCATTTGGAGCACTCTTCAACTTCAACTTCATCTTTAGGAATGGCACTTTCTACATGTGGTTGTCAGCATCTTAGTCTAGCTATGCATTAAATGTCTCTTCTTCCTCTCATTCTCATGAATGGCTCATTGATTCTAGATCTTCTTATCACATGGCCAAAAATAAAGCCATGTTTTCTTCTTTAAATGATTGTAACACCAAAAATATATATGTTGGTGATAATAGATCTCTTAGTGTTGTAGGGACTGGAATTGTTCATATAGACAATGGTCAATTTAATGATGTATTATGTGTTCCAACGTTATCCTCCAACCTTTTATCTGTTTATCAGATAACTCATTCAGGTGAAGGTAAAATCATTGAATTTTCACCTCATGATGTTGTAATCAAGGATCTAAGAGATCCTAAATAGATTCTAGCTACTGGTATTGCTGATGATTCTACAAGGTTGTATAAGTTTCACAACTTTGGGTCATCAAATCTTCCCTCAGTAGTTGTTGCTCATAATGATGAAGTGAGAAAACTTTGGCATGAGCGATTTGGTCACTTAAACTATCGCTCCCTTCAGCATCTATGTAAAGAAAATATGGTGACAGGTCTTCCTATGGTATCTTGCAGAGATGGTGTTTGTTCCGGATGTGAAAACATCATCGGGATAGTTTTGAAAAACGTGCCTCTTGGCACGCCTCGGCCCCTCTACAGCTTGTGCATAGTGATTTATGTGGTCCACTTCCAGTTGTGTCTTTCTCTGGCTACAGGTATTTCTTAACTTTCATTGATGATTTCTCCAGACGCACTTGGGTATATTTATTAAAACTCGAGAGTGAAGTATTTAACAAATTCTTGGCCTTTAAGGCCTTTGTTGAAAAACAATTTGGACATCAAATTCTTAAGCTAAGATTAGATAATGGCGGAGAATATGTTAAAAACGACTTCATCAAATTTTGCACTGAGCATGGAATCTAAGTGCAACATACTGTTCCATATACTCCACAAAAAAATGGTGTAGCTGAAAGGAAGAATCGCACCTTAAAGGAAATGGCTAATTGTATGCTTCAATCTAAAGAACATAGTCTTAACTATAAGGCAAAATAAATTAACTGTGCAAATTACATACTAAATCACACTCCTACTTAGGCTTTAAAGAATATCACTCTAGAAGAAGCATGGAGCTCTATTAAACCAAATGTGAGTCACTTTCGTGTTTTTGGAAGTGAAGCATGGGCCCATATTCCAGATGACAAACGTAAAGCGTTAGAACCTAAGAGTGAAAAATGTATTTTGTTGGATATTCTGAAGATGTCAAAGGATATAGACTTATTCCATTTAAGTCCAAAATGTTATCATTAGAAGCGATGTAATGTTTGATGAAATAAATGGCCTACGCGCCTAGTTGGCGCATTGCCACCTCTCTCTATCTCTTCTACTTTGAAACATATTTCTTCTTTAGATGATGAAAGTGAGGATGACAATCCTCCCCCACCTTCTCAGGAGCCTCCTTCAGCTCCTTCACTTCCAAAATGGGTCCAAGCTACTCGAGATGTAGCAGGTGATCTTGTCAGTGATCCTACAGTTCAGCGCCGTACCCGTTCTCAGATTGAAAGAGTCTCTTCTTTACTAGCTCAAGTGTCAGCAAATTATGATCCTGACACCTTTGCAGAAGCTTCAGGCCATCCATATTGGGATGCAGCTATGAATGAAGAATATCGTTCATTATTCGCAAACGATACATGGGATCTTGTTCCTCTACCAAAGGGACGAAAACTTGTTAGATGCAAATGGGTTTACAGAACCAAGCATGGACCAGATGGGAAAGTTGATAAACATAAAGCTTGACTTGTTGCCAAGGGCTTTTCACAAGTTGAGGGCATTGATTATACTGAAACCTTCTCCCCTGTTGCCAAAATGAACTTTGTCTGCCTTATTCTTTCCCTTGCTACCTCCTTTAAATGGGAAGTCCATGAGATGGATGTTAAGTCCGCCTTCTTGCCTGGGGACTTGCATGAAGAAATCTACATGGAAAAACCTATTGGGTTTATACAAATAGACTCCAGCCTTGTATGTCGGCTTAAGAAATCCCTTTATGGTCTCAAGCAAGCTCCTCGGGCTTGGTATTCCAAAATGGATAGCTTTCTCTTAGAATTTGGCTTTTCTAGGTGTCATTCTGACAATACTGTCTACACCAAGAAAGTGGGCAACTCTCTTATCATCCTTGTTCTTTATGTTGATGATCTTATTCTTACTGGTAGTGATCCCAACCTTATAAACCATGTGAAGTCCAGCCTTAAAAAGAAATTTGAAATGACAGACGTAGGACACTTACACTATTTTCTCGGTCTTCAAGTCTTGCAATCCAAGGAGGGTATTTCCCTTTCCCAGTCCAAGTATGCTTGTGATATTCTTCGTCATTTTCACATGGAAGATTGTAAGCCAGCTCCTTCTCCCTTTTAGTCTGGAGTCAAACTTTCAGTCACTTGTACTTCCCCTGAAGTTGATGCTACCTTATATCGTCAACTTGTAGGAAAACTTTTGTATCTAACACATACACGTCCTGACCTTTCCTTTGTTGTTGGCCTTGTTGCTCGGTTTCTGCAAAACCCACGTGAAAGTCATTGGAAAGCAACTAAAAGAATACCTCATTATGTTCGAGGTACAGTTCAGTTTGGAATTCATTACAGTGTTGAAGCATCTCCTCTATTGGTTGGTTTCACTGATTCTAATTGGGCTGGTGACCCTGATGATCGGAAATCTCTGCCGGTTATGTGTTCACTCTTGGTTTAGGACCTATTACATGGGCTTGCAAGAAACAAGCTGCCATTTCTCTTTCTTCAGCAAAAGCAGAGTATCATGGTGCCGTAGAAGCTAGTAAGTAAGCCTTGTGGCTTCGTCAAATCCTATCAGAGTTTAGCTTTCAGCAGCAGCATCCGACTACACTTTGGTGTGATAATCAAAGTGCCATTCAGCTTTGCAAAGATCCAGTTGAGCATCAGCGTAGCAAACACATTGAACTACACATGCACTTCATCAGAAAGCTCATTCATAACCATGTTCTTGAAGTGCAATATTGTTCAAGAGATGATCAAGTTGCAGACATCTTTACAAAGGCTCTCACAGGGGCAAAGTTTACTAAACTTCGATTTATGGTTTGAGTTCAGGAAGTTGTCACTAAGGGGGGATAGCCTCTAGTGCCTCCTTCCTTCTCCTATTGTGTCATATTTGTAAATCCTTCAATCCTATCCCAAGTTGTTCTTAAGGGGGGATGTTAGGATATTCCGACACATAGGAATAGTTAAGTATAACTTGGTCTAGAATAGAGTTAGGTAAAGTGTGTTTCTTTACTATGTACATTTGTAACTTACAATTCGACGGTCACGATATGTAGTGATCTGATGGTTCATTCTCTCCTCGGTATTACCGACACTTGATCCGTGGCTTGACACCCGCTTGGTCCATGAATTCTATTTAAAGCGCATGGAGGGTCATTTGTAGGTTAACCGTGCATGAGAGAAGCTTATGTAAATTTTCATTCTTTTATTAATAAATTTCCTGTAGTGGCCACGTTGGCATAGGTTGTGGACTGTTTCCCTCTTTGAGGGTTTTAACCATGTCAAAATACTGGTGTATTGATCTGTGATCTGTTTGTGAGCGGTGTCCTTTTGGTGTTTTGTCTGAGGAACTTACCCTGTAAATTCCTACATGTCGAACCGGCATGTATATGTGCTTTTACGAAAGCAAACCAACATACAGATCTACTAATACTAACTTAAAACTTCACAGCTATTCCAGACTTCAGTCAGACCTAGATCATAACATTTACCAAATAAAACATGTGTCACTATTCATGTCTAGACTATCCATGATCAAACCACATAATGATAATTCATTTCAGGCCTTATTATCTTGATCCATCATCCATCATGAACCACATAGGTGCATCCCTAATTTAGATAAAGCAAAGCATCAGAAGCCCATAACTTGCATATTTGATCTAACACTTCATAAGGTATTCATTACTTGCCCACGTTTTTCCTAATGATCTTCTCCTCCTTATATAGCTTTAGGCCATTCTCAATACCTTAGACCAAAACTAGCTAGGACCAATACCTTGGACCAAATACCTAGGCTCAATAGCTTGGACCAAATACCTTAGATGAATAACTTGGACCAAAATACCTTGGACTCAATACCTCAGACCAAAACCTTGGTCTTCCAAGATGTATGTGCTTTTCCTCCTCCGGGAGTGTGTGTATACATATACTCTCCTTTTGTTTTATTAACCTTTGTGTATACGCTGCTTGGACAAAGTGAACAAGTGTATACTTCTTAAACGTCTCTCTTTCTTCAATCTCTAGGGTATGATCTGTAAGTTAACCTGTTTCACTATGAACTATCATCTGAGTGAGATTCCATCAAGGACAACACTTGTATCATAATGCCAGTAATCTCCCCCCTCGGACTTGATGGCAACAACGACACCAAGACACTCTCCCCCTTTGACATCAAGGGAAAACAAAAGACCAAGATATTGTCCCCCTTTGAAATACATTATGTTGTCCATGCTCCCCCTGAGCACATGTAGAGTCTACAAAAAATATTTTACAAATGAATAACATGACTTTATAACTCAACTAAGTGAGTATGACCTTCCTATCACCAATGATTCATACATACATCAATCTCCCAACCAAGTGGGGATACACCAGATTTGACTCATCCACCCAAGTAAGTCGGGATATACCAAGTGTTTATACATCATTGAAAATATAAATTATTACATCATCCTTCCCATGCATAGTGGGGTTAAAAATTAGGTATTTTCGTGAACTTTACATCAAATTATATACATGACATTTATAACAAGGACCAACAATCTAAACAAGACCATGATAGTCATCAATAACTATCATACATGATATATGATCTCCACCATTAGCATCTGTCAGCAGCATCAAGGACAACAACCTATATACGTCCATCATCAAAAGAGTCACCTGAATAAAACAACTATGTGGATCAAGCAATATAA
The DNA here is from genome assembly GCA_000404065.3 of Pinus taeda. NCBI lineage: Eukaryota > Viridiplantae > Streptophyta > Pinopsida > Pinales > Pinaceae > Pinus > Pinus taeda. Next base: position 82,839 of record APFE031208765.1, read on the forward strand.
GCATCTTCATGTATCAAGGTCTTCTATTATAATGCCAACTATGCATTATTAGAAACATATGCCCCCCCTGAACCTGTGCCAGCCTTTCACTATCAGATTTGATGATTGCAAATATCAATAAGAATCATCGAGGGATCATAATCAGTCAGATATAAATCAAGTCATTAATAAATCAAGAGCACTTCTACATATTCTCAAGGGAATGTAATCATCATGAATCAGAATAGAACATATATTTGATAATTGACTGAACCATATCAGACCCCTTTTTCTGAGTCTGTCCCACTACTTTTTCCTCAAACCAACAAATACGCGACTGTGCATCTTAGAACTCACATATATACGCAACTTCTCTTCATGATAGATGTGTATGAGATTTAGAACACTGAATTTTCATACTTTGAGCTCCCCATGAGTCTGTTATGTTTATACACTATGCTGTACCACATCTTTCTGACTATACTTCCTTCTTCTTCAATATCTTCGAGTGTGATGGTGATTTCTCCTTTTGGTATGGTGGTCAAAATTCACTCCTACATTTCTTTGCTATATGTCCAAACTTGCTGCATGCATAACATCTTAAATGTTTCATATTCCCTCCATAGCAGTCAATAGCTTTGTGACTAAACATATTGCAAGAAAAAAAATATCCCTTAAAGTACATAGAAGCTAATGATCTTTCTGTGTATGGTCTTAAATCATTCTACTTTTGCATCTCGCTACAACATGTCCAAAATTATGACATATAAAACATTCAACATTATTCATCAGAGAAAATAACTGACTATCACTTCCATAGTTAGGAGTAAAAGATTTTCTTTAAATACTTTCTTTCCTTGGTTGTTGATGGGGTTGAACTCTCATATCCTCGTTGATCATTTTAGATTTGCATTGGATTTCCATGCCTCGTCTTGTGAGCTAGATTCACCTTCAACAAATTCATGAAAACCAAGACCAATTTTGATGGTAGGAGACATTTCACTACTAAGAATATTATCCAAAGTCTTGGTATTGTCTTGAAATTGTAACAGTTTATCCTTTTCTTCTAATTTACCTTTTAAGATATTTATCTCAACCTATTATTTCTCTTCCTTTTTCAGATATTTCTTCTTCAAGGTTTCTTTAGCCTTTCTTCCTTCTTCCACCTATTTCCTTAATTTGAGATCTCATTTTCTTGTTCTTCATTTGCTTGAGGTAGTTCTTCATTTTTCTTATTTGATTTTTCAAGATCTTCTTTTAGAGAGAGGATCTTATCTTCAAGAATTTCATAGTAACTAGATCTATCTCTAAGTCTCTTGATTATTGTACTCTTTTCACTTACATCATTTCTTAATGATGTCACTTCATCCTATAGCTTTTCACATTGATCTTCCTTTTCCTTGTACTGCTTCCTTACTTTGTTTCCTTCCTCCAACTGAGCTTTTAATATGGTAGATTATTCTTTGAAGGCACACTCCCTTTTGTTAAATAGATGTTTTTGACCTCTGATTTTATCTACGAATAATTTAACTTCTTCCTCTATGTTTTTTTCACGATCACATTCAATATCTTCAACATTGCTTGAACATAGAAAAGTATCGCTAGAAGACAAAAGAATTGTACTTTATACTTCTTTTTCTTGTCATCTTCAATATGAGTTGATTCTGAATCTGAATACTTTCTTCCACCTAACGGCCAATTGTCTCTCCTACTGTCGTTATTCCTTTGAGCTATCTTCTTCTTCTGAGGTGCTTTCTTCTTTAGCTTCTTTCCCATTGTTGCTATGGATCTACCTCAAGCGATCAAGCTATTATCAAAGGACCTTCTCTGATACCAATTGTTGGAAATAATACTAGGGGGGGTGAATCAGTATTAGTCAAATCAATAAATTTTTCTTATCATACTCTGATTTATATACGCTACTTCAATGAAGGTAACTCACATTTTCACGCAACTGTATTTAAGGAAACCAACGTATATCTAACGAACTTATGATTTAGTTAATTCATCATATGTTGATCTTTAATTAGTGCATCAGTGTTTCATTAACCATATAAGCAGTGACCATGTGCAGTAATAACAAAAAAACCATCACACATAAGAAACACACATGAAAACCAAGATTTAAGGTGTAAACGCAATGTGAAACAAAAACCACCTGTTGTTATCTTCTTTTATTATAAGAAAAACCTATTTACAATATTGTACTGGTGTAGACTCATACCAGTACATAGGAACCCACCTGCAAAAGGCTACAACCTTCTCTCATTCTTTAGATAATATTGGAAGGGAGCTACAATGCCCTAGCTATTGTACTGGCCAATCTGTTTACTAGTACGTAGGTGCCAACCTACTGAAGGCTCCAACCTTCACTCATTTTCTTACTGCTACTAGAAGGAAGATCCAACCCCCTAGCTCTTGTACTGGTTGATATGTTTACCACTATGTAGGTGCTAGCCTACAGAAGGCTACGACGTTCTCTCTTCCTCCAGGGACCACATTTCATGAATTTTTAGATTGGATACTCTTGGAACACAACACCATAATCTGAAAGGCATGTTTCATCAAATTTTCACATTAGACACATCAACAACACTAAATCTCAAAATCAATCACCACTACAATACAACCAATCACTAAAAACCCATTATCACTGAAGCAAATCACAATCAATCAATCTGAACATTCAGAACACTATCACCAGAATACAGTCACTAGAACACAAAGCATAACCTAGAACTTTGCATCAACAACCAGAACCAACTATAACTTCAAACATCATATTTCATAATGTATACACTACTTAGATGTGTTGAACTACTGTGTATACGCACTTTTACCAAAGCAAACCATCATACAGATCTGATAATACTAACTTAAATCTTTACAGTTATTCTAGACTTCAGTCATTCCTAGATCATAACATTTATAGAATAAAACATGCATCAATATTCATATCCAGACTTACCATAATAAAACCACATAATGATAATTAATTTTGGGCCTTACGATCCCGATCCATTACCCATCATCAACTGCATAGGTGCATCCTTAGTTCAGATCAAGAAAAGCATCAAAATCCCATAGCATCCATATTTGATCTAACACTTCATAAGATATTCAATACTTGCCGACTTTGGCCTAATGATCTTCTCCTCCTTATATAGATTTAGGTCTTTCTCAATACCTTGGACCAAAACCACTTAGGACCAATAGCTTGGACCAAATACCTAAGGTCAATACCTTGAGCCAAATACCTCGGACCAAATACCTTGGATCAATACCTTGGACCAAAATACCTTGGACTAAATACCTTGGACCAAAACCTTGCTTTTCCAGCATGTACACGCTTCTCCTCCTTTGGGAGTGCGTGTATACGTATATGCTCCTTTTGTTCTATTAACCTGCATGTATATGGTGTTTGGACAAAGTGAACCAATGTATACTTCTTAAACTTCTCTCATTCTTCAATCTCTGGGGTTTCATTTGTAAGTTAACCTATTGCATTATGAACTATCATCTAAGTGAGTTGCCATCAAGGAAAACGCCTGCATCATAATGCCAATAATATGTTGAATATTCACAGCTGTTAGAAATTAGAATCCTACTAAGCTACATTTCTTCACATTTTTCTTTGATTCCTGCTTCTATTCTTGAGTTTAGTATCTTGAATATTCAAATCCACTAGAAATAAGAATCCTTCTAAGCTACATTCCTTCACATTTTTCTTTGATTTCTGTTTTTATTCTTCCTTGGTAGATAAGATAAATTATATTAATGTCCAATAAAATACCAAAGGTAGGTCAATGACATTGAAGAAATAAATAAAATAAAAAATAATACCCGCATGAGTGCCTAAGGCTACTCTGAAAACATAATTTAGAATTTAAACTACAGTAGCTAATATGTGAGAAAATTATGAAGCAACTAGATCCAATCATGTGGAAGGGAAGAAAGAGTGAGATTGGTTAGGGGATAGATACAACAATGGGGCCCTAACTAAATATCTGCATTGTAGATCAAAATACATGTAGGGGCGAAGCCCCTATCACCCTTAGTGGATGAGGAGGGGTGGATGTTAGTTTGATAATGACATTTGAAGAATTTGAAGATGAACCAATGTGGGTGAGCTGTGAGATCCCAGGTGGACCCATTTTATTCATAGAAAAACCTCTAACAATGGAGGTTGTTTAAAAGGATTTATTGATGGAACTTGTTTCTATCATGTTTCATGAGAGATAAATTTGGTTTTGTGCAAGTTCTTGTGGTGATTCTAACCTTCCAAAGTTTGGAATATTGGTGGATGTCGCTTTAGTTGTATTAGAATAATGATCATTTTTCATATTTTAAAATTATTATTCTTACATATTTCTTATGCCTCAAAGGTTTTATTTTAGATAAAGAATTATTAATCGAAATTTTTTTTGGAGAGATTTTAGAATATTTCTTAGGGATTGTAGGAAATGATTGAATCGAGCATTTCCTAATGGGATATAAAATATTGGTCTTCTTAATGAAAACGTTTTAGCCCTATATTATTATGCTAATTCTGTCCATTGCTCCATATTTTCTAGTGTAATATTTTTAATTTGGAACCATAGCTAAGTTATGATTTGAGTGGGTTAGTGAGCGAAGATTTGTGGAAATACAAGTTTGTGAAAGAAAATGTGTGTCTACGAGAAGACTATTGTGAAAGTTGGAGTGTGAGAAACATGTGTGTGGAGAACTTTGATGAGTTTGTGTTTGGGGAAGCATATGGCACATAGAGTATCAAGCCAAAATGTTGTCGTAAAGCTGTGTATAAGTTACTAAAGCACAAAATGTTTAAAACCCTTTGATGAATGCAAGGGATGTTTCGTTCATGGCTGACAAAATGGATTAAATGGTTTGTAAACTTATGAATTTTTAATTCAACTTTCAAGTTATTTCAACTTATGGCTAAATTTTTTTTTGCAAGGTGTTAGAAAACTAAGTTTCTTGGTTCCCAATATTTTCCCTTTTTTTCTAGTCTACAAAGTATAATCATATCAGATATAGGGAATTAACATAAAATGGTGCACATGCCCATAATTTTACACAGGGAACACTATAAATGAAGCTTACATTATAACAAACCATAACCTTTATGCTTGAATGAATTGTAAATTACAACAAACCAATTATTTTATGCATGAATGAAGTTTAGATTACAAAAAACCATAGCTTTTATGCTTGTGTAACCCTTTTTGGAAATGTGTGTATGTGCATGTGGCTTTTGGTTATAAGAATCCCAAAAACTATAGAATTTGGAAGGCTAATATACCTTACCATTTTTCTTCCTTTATTGTAACTGTGTAGTGAGTCTTTTTTATATTCCATCTTGTGGCCTTTATACCTTTTCAGAACTTAGTTTTAGTAAGGGTGTGTTACAGTTTCTATGACCTCACAGTGTTGAATAACATGTCTTTTAATTTCCATGAGGTGTATCTTGTGACTTTGTCCCTTCTCAAATATTGGGATTGTGATCTTATGCGAAGATAATGAGGGACTATGTTGTGCTCACCTGTATACTTTTTTCAATGAAGTAGAAAAATTTGATTAGTTGAATTGCACTATTGTGGAGGAATTAAATATGCAGGGAAGATAAAATATGACATGCATAGAAACTTGAGTAATGTATGAAAGTGGTTGCTAATATTTATACACATATAATGTCCACATTGGAGATCCATGTATTACATGGAATTTCTATTTATCTATTGATATGTTTACTAAATATATGTTATTGTTATTGCCATCCTTGGTTAAAAATGCCTTCATTTGATCAATTGAACATACTATGAATAAGAATAAGTTCTATTATAAAAGTATTTTATTGGATGTAATTTCTATAACTCCCCTTAAAACATGTCTAGTCCCCGTATACATAAAAATATTGTATTTCCTCATATTTGGAAGGAACATGACATTTAATTGTACACCTATTCTATGAGAAATACACCTTTGTAAATATACTACTACTTCCACGATTCACTCACAAAAGCTAGTGATGTTTCGTAGTCCACTTCAGCTTCATTAGGCAATTTGAAGAACATTATCACTACCATTATTAGTCATCAAGTCATATTCGTTTCCTTCTCTAAGGAATTCTTTCTTCTTTGGACTATATTAAAGGCCCACTATCTCCACAAGAACTGGTTGAGATATTACAAAAATTAGTATAGGAACAAGGGTCAACTTTCATAAATGCAATGTTGGAAGAAGAAAAGAAAAAGGTTAACAAATCGTTTCATAAAAAGGGTCTGGTTATATTTAATGTCTTCCTATCACTTTTTTACCAATATTGAAATAATAAAAATGCATCCTTTCAAATTTGAAGACATCAATTGAATATATTTATTCTTCCTGAATCCAAATTATTCCTATGTTGGCTACATGGAAAAGATGGGATTAATAACCAAGAAAAAGGAGAAGGATTATGCCTCAAGTAAAGAGAAGATTAAAGATGATAATTCATTTGTCATAGGGACTAATTCCTCCAATACCTACTATGATTGTTGATGGAAAAGCAAGTGTGGAATATGATAATACAACATATACTCTTACTAAAACAACCTTGTGAGATTCATGTGAGTTAGCTTCCACCTTAAATAAAGATATGGGAAAGAAAGTTGAAAATGAAAACTTGTATATATCTAGTTTGCTTCACTTGGAATAATTAATCAACTGTATACAATTTAGATTTTGTTAGTTCTACCATTAGTTTTATATCTAGTCTATAGTTTTGTAATATCAACCATCTCTGTTAAGCTTCTTTTTCTATTCAAAATATGCAAATTTTCCTTTTAACATGAAGTCTTTTAAGAAATTGTGTACGTAATTTTTTTACTTACCTGTTATCAAGAAATCTAGTGTCTATGCAGAGCTACTAGTCCCACTAACATGGGTAGCTATCTTAGAAACAAATAGATTAAAGTTACTTCTGCTTTCCTTTATGAGAAGTAGATAGGAGAGGAGCAAAGAATACCAACCTCGATCTTTCACTTGGTTCTCTACTTGTTCCTTCTCCTCTATGATGGATCTTTGTCGCTCCTCCCTTGACCACTCCACTTTAAAGAGTACCTGTAAAGTCAAAGCAGCATAATACCTTCAAAGTGCAGAGATCTATAATAGTAAAAAATATAGGACTAGATATATATTGACCACACACATGCATATACTAGCAAACATACAAGAATGTGGAGGAAAACTTGAATAACTTTATTGATATAAAGATTAGAAGAGAGGATTACAACCCATTGATTTGACCCAGCATCATCCTCCCAGCATGAAAGCCCTTCTTCACCTCATGAAAAGCTTAGACCACCCAACACTATGATATTCCACCAAGGAAACCAACAACAATTCCTTTCAAGATACAAAATTCCAGCCTTCAACCTCTCGATCTCTAGGATGAGGGATCCATATATAGGTATTTGCAAAGGTGTGAGTTAGCTCTAGGTTTTTGATTAGTGTCATTGCAGTGATAGTTCTTGGTTCCACTTGGAGATTTCATTGATCTCTTACTCATCCCTGGGTGAATTCTAAGAGGCAAGTGTCATATGAGAAGTTTCTAGAAGATTCTTTAATCATCCACCTAGCAAACTATCTCTACCATTTGTCTATTCTCGCTCATTGCACCCTATATAAGGAATTTTCAGTATGAATCACACCTCTCGTGTGTAGTAGGTGTGATGCATTGCACCTTGACCATGGAGGAAGTGAGATGATCTAGTTTTGACCAACTCTGAGTAGTTTTTCATGGAGAACTTCTGGGAGATGATGTAATCAGCAGACCTTGCTCCTTTAGGGTATGAAAAAACACTTTTAGGGACTTAGAAGACCTTGGTTTATGGACATATATGTTTGGCGTTGCAGTGCCCAAATATTTCTATAACAGTTGCCCCCTAAAGCATGAGGTTATAAATCTTTTGATGTCAGGTGCTTTATCATGAGGATCTGAGGTTTTTCGAACTCGAAGGCGGCCTGTAATATGATGCAATACAATACATTATCTTCATAATGTTTTCATGATCTAGCTAAGGTAGGCATTCCCATGCTCATATTTATAAATTCATTTTCATGTACATAGGATGAACAATTGTCTGTATGGCAGACTGATGATTCTGATATAGTCATCATCTTTTGATTTGGATGATCATCTGTGCAGCAATGATGTACATTTAATGTCTTTATTTTCCTGAATATATTGCAACACGGATGGATGAAACTAGATTCGAGGTCTTCAAACGCATCCAATCTTTGCCTGAAGTACAAGTCGATCCATGTGAAAAGCTGTTCTACAGTTGAACATGGAAAGACATCACCTGATTACCAACCAATGATGTAAGTTGTTAACAGGTGCGAGAGGAATCACCAATAATGATGATGATCCTTAAGGTACTATAGTACAATTCACGTGGTGTGAAAATGGGACTTGGAGTCGAACACCATGCAAAATCTCTCGATCGAAAGCCATTGATGTAAACCTGTCGCCAGAAGCGAGAAACTTGCCATTGAAGTATGCAAGCTTCAAGGTACTGAAAGGGTTGTCTGTAGGCCGACTTCTTGGATAATGAGCTAATGTTGACAAGAAGAGACTTATCGTAGGAGGGCCTTAATGAATCCTGTATCTACGACACGGAATGGAGCAAATGACTTTTTGGAGGTGAAAACGATCTGATGATACAAGGTTTAGGGTGGCGGTCATGAAAGAATGGAGAGTGAATGTATTGCAGTGGATGAGACACAAGATGGGTTGGTGAATTCTCTGATCGACTTCTCTTGAACATATCAGCGACACTGAAATGGATTGGTAGCTTTAACCCCAAATATGGATGGTACAGTGGACCAATGGTAGTATGACTGGTGAACGGAATAACCCAACCCGATTTGATCATGGTGATGGAGTGAAAGTGTCATGTTCAAGAGTGAGTCGCTACGAATAAAGTTTCTTCATGTTTTTTTCCCAATTTTCCCCAATCATTGCTGACCAGTACCTCTTTACTTTTATCAAGCTTAAGGAGGATAACATATGCTTGTTCTATAATTTTCCCTTCAGGGAAATCTGTCGCTATGTTTTAACAAGCCTAGCGACAGTGAAACTCGTTCTCGTCTCTATGGACAAGTTTGTCGTTATTGGTTTTAACGAGTTTAAAGACAAAGATAACTCGGTCCTTTTTCAATTTTAGAGAGTCTGAAAAGGGATGGAAAGGAAACTCCAGTAATCCTTTTTCATCATATAATCCCTTCAGCCCGAAAAGGTATAAAATAATGCGAAAGGGATGAATTTTCGATAGTTTTAACGAGCTGAACAATACAAGCGCTTGATTGTTTTGTGTAATAATCCCTCAAGTCCAAAAAGACTAAAATCTAAAGGAGGGATAACACTTTTGATAGCTTTAATGAGCTGGAGAGGCCAATTGCTCGACAATCTTTTCATATTTTATGATTCAAACGAAAAGAGCTTAAAGGAGACTCATTTTTTGAGGAACGAGTGATATTTTCGGATAGAAGCTGATTCCAGGTAAGGTTTGCAATTTTCCAATCACGGTAGTGTTAAGAGGATGGCTAACAAAATCACTTGTCACAGCTGTTCCTTAAAAGGGTAAACAATCAAATGGAGGCGTATGATCGGCTAAAACAGAGTGGAGGTGATGGTAAGAACACAACCAAGCCTCAAAAGCTAATGATAATGCATTCAAAATGGTTATTTAATGGAGGTTGGTTCATTTTTTAATGAGCTTAAACTATGGGGGAACATTTGCTCATTGCTTCGTTTTAATTTTTAACGAGCTTGAACTTTGCGTAAAACTGCTCGCAGCGGGTTTATTTTTTAACGAGCTTGAACCCTGCGGTAACACTGCTCGTGATAAGTTTGCATGCCCCCAGCATATAATGTAAATCGAGGTGCATGCTGCCCAAGCTTCATTGCATTCCACGAGGTGGTTGGAATGAAGGTTTACCTTCGAGATCTTTGAAAGACTCAACTTGGATTTTACAAGATCGTAATCAAAGACTCGATTTGGAAAGGGAGTTGTTTCATTTTTTAATGAGGTTGACATAGTAAAAGAACTAGCCTCATAATCCACCGTATTTACAGTATTTGATAGAAAATCAAAAACTGAAGGATGATTAAGGTTGCCAGAATAATCTTCATGGTAATCCGGAAGATGGGAATGATGGTGGTAATCTTCCCATGGTGCCTCTACTATCATCATTGACTGAATCATTCCTTCATCTGTAGAATGTACATGCGACCAAGGATCTGAAGAGGTGCCATATTCCTTAGACCTATCTATCCAAACACTCGATGAGCGTTGATTTGGGTTTGCCCCCAAGGCCAAGAAAATTGACTGCGACAATATTTCTAAAATGGCGATGATCCATGCTGAGAAAATGTTTAGGAAACTTCTGAATCTTTTAGATATAGAAGATATCATATTGCAGGTTCCCATTGTGGCCACTTCCGCTAGATTGTTTGGAGGTGGTAGGGAAAAATTACCCATTAATGTAGGGTCTTTTAGTAGGCCTACTCTAATATTTTGAAGTGATTGAGAGCTTCCGTGGATCATTGGAATGCTTACTGTAACTTGTGAACTGTTGGAGAGGAAGGTTTGTTGGTCAACGATTGCAATTCCTCCTTGAAAAGGAAATGCAATCTTTCTAAAGTATGTTGACACAACAGCAGCCATAGTGTATATCTAGGGCCTTCCCAATAGGATGTTGTAATCAAGGTTTCTGTTGATAACTTCAACATCAATTTCTACTGTCTTGCCCCCCAGTTCGACTTGCTAGTTACTTAAAATCCTGTATCGAGTGTATGTTCATCCATCAAATGCTTTTAACGTTGTTGACGATTGCGACAAGGGTGGTGAGCCTAAAGTTTTCCACCAACTCATCGACATAATACATGTAGATCCTCCCTCATCAATAATCGTTCGATGAACATTTTTGTTGAGGGCTTTCACTTGAATAAGGAAAGCAAGTTGAGCTGGTAACTGAGGGTCATAACCTTTATTATTAAAGGCCAGAAGATTGGAATCCATCGGGTCAATCCACCTATTGTTGATAGTAGAGCCTACTTCTTGGAGGGGCAATTTTGCAGTACCTCAAGTGTTGACATAGCGTACGGTGATTGGGAAAGGTCATCTACTATATTATAATTTTGTGCTACTATAGCATGAGGATTAAATGCTGATTTGTGTAGTACTCCATTTGGCGGCTTTATCGTTAGCTCAGGAATGATGGGTGGCACAACTTTGGTCGAAGTTGTTGTCGAACTACTAGGTTGATCATTAGCCTTGTTGTTCGACAGCTGTGGATTCCCGTAATCTTTATTCGTTGTTGATATCAAAGCATCATTTTGCTACTTCGAAACAAACAACATTAGCATTTGGGACAGGGAAGCATTGTCACTAGCAACCAGATTTGTTCCTGGATTTGGAAACGGATCAGTCAATACTGCCGAGGTTTTTGAACTCTTCAAGAATTTTCTAAGCTTAGCTTTATGTGGACAATCTTTCATCCAATGATCCTGATCACATATAAAGCATGGATGACTTGGTTTCCTATCTCTAGAAGGGTTTGCAGAAGATATTTCAGGAGATGGTTCCTCCTATCTTTTCTTCTTCCCTTTCTTTTTCTTCTTGCCTCCTGGTTGCTTCGGTTCTTTGCCTTTTTCGGTCGACACGACATTTACTTTCGAGGCGAGAATTTCTTCATTTGCATTTTGACTAGAAACTATGTGAGCTTTCTTATATGTAGCCTTTACGGTTTTCATGCTATTCGTACCTATCACACCATTGTCGGCATGAGAGTCTTTGTTTGATTTAGGAGGAGGAGGAACGGAAAATTCCGGTCTAGGAGCATCAGGGATTTTGTCATAGATCATGCCAAAATGAGTGTAGATCAAGCCTAGATATTGCACACGAGCAATGACATGCTCTTCAGTGACAACTCCTCCCTTTGCCACATCTTCTGTGATAGAACGTAACAATGACTTAATAAACCATTCAGCTAACAACTAATCAAGAACATATGTTTTCACCATTCTACGACGATGCCCCCACTCATGAATATGATCAGATATGTGAGTGGTTGTCGTTTGTTTGAAATTGGTAAGAAGCTCTGTTCCTATTTTGTTTCCTGTTTTATACCTTATGGGTAGCTGAAAATGGGTTAAAAAGTTTGTGGCAAGGGCGCTAAAGGTATCAAAGAAGCTCTAGGCAATTCAATGTACCATTTTGTTGCCGAACCAGTTAACGTTCGTTGAAAAAGGCGAAACCTAATAGAATAATCATTTAAAGTGTTGGATGAACACCAGAGACAAAAGGTCATTACATGATTCGACGGGTCTTCACCCAGATTTCCATTGAATTTGGGAATATCTGACAAAAGTTTATGAGGAATCACTAGACACTAAGGGGCATAAGCAATTGGATTATTTGTTAGCTGATTTAGATCAGGTAACTCTAAAGTCGCCACGAAGGGAAACTGTTGGTTCAGGTTCGACGAAGAATACCCAGGATAGGATGGTATCGCCTGAGAAGTGGGTCTTTGCATACCAACATAATGCATTTGATGCTGATAACTTTGGTAAGGTTGACTATTTTGAATATGTGGCTGCCCATTACTTGCAAAAATTTGTTGCTCAGATCCTTGGTAAGCTTGTGGGAATTGCGGTTTTTGATATTTCACTAGCCATGGTTGTGAAACCATTTGTTGTTGTCCAATACTGGCTATTTGACCAAGATGAGGGGTAATAGTACCCGTTTGAACCTGGGTCGCTCCGGTTAGGGAAACACTAATCGGTGATTGCGCTTGTGTTGTGAAGATAGGAGGCTATTGTATTACGACCTGAGAGACTTTAGGTTGACATACAATAGGTAATGCTTGTACTTGCGACACTGTCACAATGGCCGGTGTAGTAGGGATATTCGACACAGGTAGGCTTTGTTGCATTGAGTATACAACTCTTGGTTGTTGAGGCAGCATTGGCACCCAACTGCTGGATGTAATTCCAGCATGACCTGAATTCTGTTGGGAACTCCCATATGGTTGTTCTCCTAGAGGAAACAATGAAAGGGCATATTGCCCCCCATATGGCAGCAATCTAGTGCTCAAAGGAATGATTGGCCTTTGGGGACCAGATTGCCCAAATTGATACTTTTGCGAAGGATTAATTTGCTGAGACTCAATGTAAGAGATTCCAGATATTATTCAGGACGAACAAATGGGAACAAACCATACTGTTGAAACAGTCCCTAGATGGACTCCATCCAGCAGTTGAGAGCTATTTGGGATAGATGGTACACCAACGAATATTGTTTGAGTAGTAGCAGGAGGTTCTGCTACTGCTACGTTAGATGACATAGTCCTAGATGTCGACGGTTGTTCAGACATATCTAGCCTATCCAAAAGATTTCCTAGCGATTCTACTGGAACTTGCGATGAAGGGAGACTAACTTCCGATGAAGAAGGATATAGGGTGATCCCAGCTCCAAAATGTAATGGAGTACTGGATGGAGGATCCTCCACAATCTATTCTATAGCAATCAATCTAGGTGGGAGAGGTAGACCATCAGGTCTGTAAAATATCTCTGGTACTGAAGAAGGTATAGACTCTGCAACGACAGCTGTTGGAGGGGTAACACCTTCTGAATCAGCTGTAGATGGAGTCAATTCAGGAATAGAAGCATTTACTGTTACACTAGGATTAGTTCTAATGTCCTCTTGTGGCTACAGAATTTCTTCTACGAAGGTAGGAGTACCAGAGATGGTTGGAGTAACCAGAGTCCCTGAGCATGTTGGAACACAAGTTCCAAGCAAACGAGGGGACTTTGTTCCAATTAAACGAGTTCGCTTTGTCTGGAATAGTTTCGTCTTTGGAATCAAAGACGATTGACTCGTAAGTCTCCGTGAACGATGGGGTTTCAGTTGAATTTCTTCCATGATTGCAGATTACTCGACCAAATCAAAATAGAGGGGAAAATGGTTCCAAATTAATTGAATTTTATACGCTTTGATACAACTTGCTTTTTCAATTTTTAAGAGTTGAGAAAAAGCAAAAGATGACTCTAGTCGCCTTCAATTTTTAATCAGCCTGAAGTGACAAGTGCTCAGATGGACCTTTTCCTTTAAGGAGTCTGAAAAGGAATGAAAGAGAATACTCTAGAAATATAGACAAAGGAATTACCAAACCAATCGCAAAACTGCAAAATACTTTTTACGATACGGCAGTCAATCTTCCTGAATGTTGTGTTTAGTGCATTGCAATCGATAGGGTGGCAGACACGGCTTCCTAAGGATAAACGGTATAGCCTATTGTGATCTCCAATATATACTCGATGGTACGTGGGAGAATAAGTTCGTACTGGCACTTCTCATCTCGAATCACCTAACCTATAATGAAAGCAATAGTTACCATGTTTTACAACACCAAAATACGTCTCTAGCTTAGACTTCTAAATGTTGTGCATTAGGTTCGAAAGCGTTTTTATGTTCATTGAATTTATTTTACAGTTGATCTTTCTTAAGAAGTTTTCCTTTCAGTTTCACCACATGATGTAAATATACAATTCCTAAAATTCAATCTAAGATGATAAACAATCGTTTAATCTTCTTTTTGCAATGAAAATCCTAACTACTAAGGAAAGAGAAATGAGATTATTTGAACATAGAGTAGAGAGCACACACTAGATGCACTATCCAAAATCAAATCAACAAGTAGTCTAAATGCAAATGCACATGCATGTATTTGTTTTTGCTTTCTTAATGTGTGAATGAAAAAAGAATGCTAAGTACAAATCTGAATCGTTTCAAGCAACACTACTACCGATTTTCTTTTCAAAAAACAAAAGGAAGATAATGATGACACTTTGTGATTTTGAATTAAAAACTGCTTTTGACACTTGAAAAACTATTAATTCAAATCAAATACAAGAGTAACAATGTAATCAACCATCAAAAACAATAGGATTCTTTTCTTTGACTGAAGACGACACTTGCGACACTTCCAAATCAAAAGACGACAACTTGATTACGCTACTTCTTTGTAAAGGGGAACCGTAAATGGCGAAAAATACATAAAAACATTCACAGTTATTTGTACTATAGAGGCTGAATCATGCAAACAAAGGGAGTTTCTATAGTGGTATATTGATCATAAACAACAAAAATCCTGAATAAAGCTGAAGAGAGTGAACAAAAACCAAAATCTGGAAGCAGGAGAGGTCTTATTTGATCATCGCACCTGTAACAAAGGGAAAGAGTGATGCATCTCGCGTACTGCATATGGGAGGTGCGATGCATCCAGATTCCCAAGAGGAGAAGGTGCGATGGTCCAGGGACGAGACTTCAACTTGGTTCTTGGTCACAGTTTGCATCTCATTTCAGGGATTTAAGCCAAGAAAATGATATCCAGTAATTACAAATCACAGGGGCTGATCTAATGAGGCTACTGGAGCCACCACCAGGGAAATTAGGATGTTTGCAAATCAATTGTTTAGTTTATAAACAAAACACAGAGATAGACTAAAGCAACATTGATCTACTTTGCACTTGCATAGAAAATGTAGTTCGAAGGCTAGCTGGCTTGACTTTAGGCTCCATCTGTAAGTTTATAAAGCAAACAAGTATAGACAAGCAAACAAACTACTCGCTCCCCAGCAGAGTCGCCATTTTGTTATCAGGAAATCTAGTGTCTATGCAAAGCTACTAGTCCCACTAAGATGGGTAGTTATCTTAGAAACAAACATATTAAATTTACTTTTGCTTTCCTTTACGAGAAGGAGAGGAGCAAGAATACCAACCTCGATATTTCACTTGGTTCTCTGCTTGTTTCCTCTCCACTTTGACAGATATTTTCCGCTCATCCCTTGACCACTCCGCTTCAAAGAGTGCCTATAAAATCAAAGCAGCATAATACCTTCAAAGTGCAGAGATCTACAATCATAAACATGTTGGCATTATGTTTCTGGTATGGTTATATGTTACAGATGTTGTACTTGATGGCAACACCCATGGCATGGCTCTCAATATGATGATAATTAAGAAGTACGCAGGAGAAAAGTTCACAGAATTTTATACAGAGAAAAGTTTATTTCATGTGGGAAAACTTACCTTTGGTCCATGGTAGTTAGTCCTTGGAATTTGAACCTATGGTTTCTGGACCATGGCATCTCGACAGACGTGTTGGTCCCTAGTATTGAGTTGATGGTATTGGTTTGTTATGGTTTTGGCCCGTGGTATTGGTCTGTGATTTGAGGAAGAGCTTGCCTATATAAAGAAAAGGAGATCATTTGGCTTGTGTATGCTTTTGGGTTGAATATCTTAAGATCTGAAATATTGGGTTATTGTTTCAAAAGCTCGATCTATATGAAAGTGAAGTGGAAAGCGAATCTGTGAAGGGTGATCTCTCGAGCGTTGCAGCTGTGGAAGTGCGGAGGCATCGCAAGAGACGCTGCAGAAGTCGCCACAGGAGGCGCCGCAGGAGTCGCCGCAGGAGGCGCCGCAGGAGGGCGCCGCAAGAGTCGCCGCAGGAGGGCGTCGCAGGAGTCACCGCAGGAGGCGCCGCAG
>APFE031208767.1:0-10392 GCA_000404065.3 Pinus taeda
GATGGCTTTGACCAGGGCGTAGGCTTGCTTTTCCATGATCTGAAATTTTAGGGGTGCGTCTCTCAAAGCTCGACTGAACAAAGCTATTGGTTTCTCATTGCCCTGATCATCTTTCTGCAGAAGGACTGCGGCTATGGTATGTTCTGATGCGAAAGAGAAAATGATAAAGTCTCTGTCGAATTGAGGACTGGTGAGGACAGGTGTTTGAGTCAGGGTAGTTTTTATACTCTCGAAAGCTTGCTTGGCCTCAAGGGACCATCTCACCTTGGCGTCCTTTTTTAGCATGTTGCTCAATAGCCGTATTAGCTCGGCTAAATTGGGGATAAATCTCCTCAGGAAGTTGATTTTTCCGAGGAATTCTTGTAATTCTTTCGTGTTTCTCGGGTAAGGGATTTGGAGGATAGCCTAAATTCTTTCTGGATCGATTCTGATCCCATCTTTTGATATTATATGCCCTAATAGCCTGCCTTCCTCCAGGGTAAACAGAGACTTCTTAGGGTTCAAGGAAATACCGTATTTCCTACATGTGATGAAAATTTGCCTTAAGTGCCTAAGGTGTTGTAGGTCTGATTTGGAAAATGGGGTCAGGTCATCCAAGTAAACCACAAGGAAATCGTGTATCTCCTCGGCGAACGCAATATCCATTTCCCTTTGAAAGGTAGCACCGGCGTTTTTCAGCCCAAAAGGCATTTTAATATACTTGAACGTTCCCCAGGGTGTGGTAAAAGTTGTTTTGTCCTGATCGTCTGGATGAACAAGGATTTGGTTAAACCCTGAGAATCCATCTAGTAGAGAGATCCTAGAGGAACCCACTACTCTTTGCAAGATGTGGTCCATTTTGGGTAACGGGTAGTGGTCTTTTAGAGAGACTTGGTTTAGATTTCTCAAGTCTACACACAATCTTATCTCTCCTGTTTTCTTTCTGGTGGGAACTAAGTTGGATACCCATTCCGAGAATCTAATGGGTGCAATGATACCTGCTTCAAACATTATTTTTCTTTCTTTTTCAATCAAAGGGAGAAGCATGGGGTTGATTCTTTTGAGTTTTTGTTTGAATGATTTCTGATTTGGTCTTAGGGGAATGGTATGCTGGATTACTGAAGTGTCATAGGACTTTAAGTCCTCATAACTCCAGGAAAATACATCTTGAAATTCTTTGAACAGATCCACATATTTTGGTTTTTGGTCAAGGGGCAGATTTTTGGATAGTTTAATCATTCTGGGATGTTCTGTTGTTCCTATGTTGTATTCTTCTATGGCGGCATCCAGAGGTTCCATCTTTGGTTTTCTGGCCACATCGTTGTCATCAAACATGTCTTCCAATGGAGTAAGGCCAGTAGGCAGAACATTTCCTTTTAGGTCAATAAACTCTTCTTTTACTTTGGCTGCCTTAGGTGAACAAAACTGTTTCAGTTGCCCTATGTTTGTACCGTCAAAAATAGTTGGGCTAAGTATTTGTTCAGCCATGGTGGCTGTTAGGGTCAGGCGATCTTCTTCTGCTAACTGTTGTGATTCGGCTATAGTATCCATGTCGATGTTTGTGCTAGAGAATTCATCCTCCAGAGTCAAAAAATTGTTAATCTGGGCATCATCTTGGAATACCTGCCAACTCTCGACATTGTTAGGAATTGACGGTCTATGTTTTACTTCTGCGGTGAAGTGGTGACTTGGTCCAAAGGGAAGCCTACATGTGCTAGCGAAGGTAGCTAGGCTATGGGCATGAATATTATGATCTCGTGCAATTTTGGCCAACTCAAAATCACGGAAGGCACTAAGCAATTCGCTGGCAGCGGCTCTGTAAGCTCTCATTCTACTATCATTAGCGACGAAGTTGCCCTTTATCTGTTGTATGATGAGGTCCGAATCACCTAGGATGGAAATTGTGGTAGCTCCCAGGGTTTTGAGCAACTTGAGACCTAGGAGAAGGGCTTCATACTCCGCCATATTGTTTGTACATCTAAAATTGAGTCTATAGGCATGGCCTTGTGCGTCATTCTCGTGAGTATTGTAAATCCACACTCCAGCCCCTGCTCCTAACTTGTTAACTGCACCATCAAATTCTAGATGCCATAAGGCTTCTCGTCCAAGGTGTGTATTGGGGATTCGAGTGGTATGCGGAGCGGATGAGCTGGTGACTTCTGTTTCGGGATTTTCTTCCTGTCCTGTGCTGGTTTCCCTGGCTGTTGAGACAATTTCATGCGAATTGGCAACTGGTCTCTCATTGGCATTGGTTTCTTGCTCTAGGGATAGCGGTTTATCAGGAGTTGGAGGGCTTGTATTATCATTAAACAAAATAAAAGAATCCATATCAGAATGGATTGAGTATATAGGAAAATTTTGGGGTTTCTCCTCACTACTTACCACATACTTCATTAATGTCTCCCTATAAAGTCTCTTTGGTTGCCCAAAGACAGGTATAGTGGCGTAAGAGAGGTCGAGTTGAAGGGATCCTTGCAATTTTTCTCCCCATGATCTGGATAGCAGCATGCCATACTTTGTGGGGATGTCAGCAACTACTACGTCCATTAAGATTGTCTTGTTTGGAAACTGGACTAGGGATACACAAAGATCTTTGATTAAGCCTAGACATTTGACCTGACTTGAATCAAACGAATACAGATCTTTATAGGGTCGGGTGACATCTAGATTCAACTTTTCCATTATAGCTTTGGGCATGAGGTTATGTGAGGCGCCTGAGTCAAACATAGCATTGTGCAGTATCTTATCGTGTATGTGCAGGCTGACATAGAAAGGCGGAACCGGTCCGTATGTTGTTTTTCCGTCAACCTCTGGCCCAAAGAGTAGTTCAGGGGTGTCATCTAGAATGTTTACATCATCCCTGACTTCCGGCAATTGAAGTGATTTTTGAATTTGTTGTCTATATACATCATGCTTAACCAGTTCTGAGAGGGGAATGGAGATTTTGAGTTTTCCGATTTCAGTTTCTAAACTGAATGGTTTTTCTACTGGGTTACGGACGTTGACATTGGTGAACTTTTCCTTTTCAGGCGTACTCTCTGTATTTCCTTTTGGAGCGTCCGCATCGCGATGTATCACTGTCTGTGGTATCTCTGTTCTGGGAATATTTTCGGGAATGCTCTTCAGATCCTTTTCCGGATGGGAAGTTGGCAGAGGCTGCTCCATAGAACCTTGCATATCTGTTACATCCTCCACAATAACTTGCTGAGGATTTGGGACACGGCTATCAGCTGGTTGTTTGATGGTGATCTTCCCTTTAGCTTTGTTGAGCTGTTTGCTATCCTTTGCTTTGCTAGGCGGAAGAACATCGACAGTCTGTGTTCTTAGTTTGTATTGCTTATGTACCTCGTATATAGCAGTGTCATAACCTTGTTTAAAGTCAAAGGACTCGCCCGATTTGGTGCGGAATTGTTCTATATTAAGGTGTGGTTGGTTTTCTTCCGTGAGGAAGGATTACTGCTCGTTTTCTGAATCAACCAGGTTCATTAGGGTCCCGTCTGTGGGATCAGCGGATGTAGATGCCTCAGCATAGTTTTCTTGAAAAGGAGGTCTAATGTTGTGATCCTGACTGGCCCTACCTACGTTCAAATTTTGGGTCTTTCTGAAGTTTGGGTTCCTCGCAGCATTGGGTTGTTGGCTTTCCCATGCATTTTTCCTCTAAACGTTGTCTAATCTATCTCCCAGCCTGTTCATGGAACTGACGACCGCATCAAGCTTCTGCTCGAAAGAGGCGAGTTCTTCTTTGAAAGTGGTTTTTCTCTCGGATCTGGTTCTGTTTCTTTTAGCGATTAGGTTTGCTTCCACGCTTACTGCGACGTCTTGCATTTCTGCGAGGCTTTGAGGGGCTCTTTCCCTTAATTGATACGCCATCTCGGCATCAAAGCCATCCGGGAATTTGTATAAAGCAAGGTCAGGCGGAGGTCTTAAATTTGGTGGTATCGCATTGTAAACATTGTTAAATCTGGCGCAATAATCCAGAACAGCTTCCCCAGGTCCTCTCTTGATAGACTCATATTCGGATAGTATGTGCAGGGGGTCCTTTTTCTCCCATCTGTTAATGAAAGTTTGGTATAAGGCTTCCGGGTTTAGTATTGAATTAGGTGGAAGTGCCCTAGACCAGGTTCTGACATCACCGGTCAGACTTTGAACAAAGATCTTCATTCTTATGCTCTCATCATCTATCTCATAACTCTCGAAATAATCCTGCATTTTCTTTGTATGTTGTAGGGTGGTGCAAGAGGTTGTGCCATCAAAATAAGTGATTTTTGATTGGTAGTCCTGAGGCATTGCCCTGGGATTAGCAGGTAATTGTAATGGTGCATATCTAGCCATGATGACGGGGATGAGCGGAACACCTAAAGTGAGGGGGATTACGGGAATAACAGGGGAAGAAGGAGTAGTCGAAGTGGTAGGGATATGGGATAGAGGTGTGGCGGAGCTACTTGGTGAAGGGGGTGATGAGCCAGGGGAGCTCGGGGTGGACCGGAACAGAACTTTGACAGGGGTTGGTACAGTAATTGGCTGAACTGTTTCGGGACTAACAGGGGTCTGGCAATCTTTTTGTTTTTTTTTTTCTGACGATCTTAGGAATTAAATTAGGATTTTCAATGATGGGTGGGTTATCTGGATCACGATTTGATCGTGTATTACATGTTTGTTTCTTAGGAGCCAGCTTCTAGTATATCTTTGAAAATTTTCTAAAGACATGCAACCACACAGGTCGGCCGATCCTCTCACAAGTCGGCTTCTTCCTCTGTAAGGCTGCAGACTGGTTTCATTGATTTATCTGAGGAGTTCCCCAGTGGAGTCGCCATTATGTTATCACTCAGGTTGTCCCTAGGCTCCTAATAGGGATACAGCCGAGGTAACCACAAACCAATCTTTGGATTGCAGTTTCTAGCCCACCTGCAATCGGAGAGGGCTCTCTCCTTATGATTCAACCTTAGTTGATGATTTTAGGCTAGCTTTCTGACTTCAAGGGAGTGTTTTTTGTGATTGGATGGGAGGTAGGATTCTCGAGGAAAGAGGCAAGGTAAGGTGTGATAAGTTTCGAACCATTGGGCATGGAGTCACAGATTGAGGCTTGCGAGCGTTTTCTTGGTCACAAGGGGATACAGAGCGGGATAGCCACACAGGATACAATTATTGGTCTGCTGAAAGTACGGAATGGACATCAGGGATGAAAGGCAAAGGAGAATCATTTCATCATGCTGAAAAAGAGGAGAAATGGATGAATGGGATCCAGGAGCAGTTAAGAATTCCTAAAACATGCACTCATATGTGAAAGAAACAGCGTAAACAAGATCATTTAAGAATACATGCTCATAACTATTTCTGAAGAAAACATTGAGAAACGCAGAAATTGAACTTAAGATGTAATGAAACAAATCTTAAGCTATTCTTTTTCCTGCAATTTAGAAAGGCGGAACGGTGGTAAAAAAAAACACAAAATTTAACAGAGGAGAGGAACACTTATTGGATCATGTAGAAGCACAGGAATTCCGTAATCATTCCTCGACCAAGAGAAAACATCAAGTAGTTTCGCAATCCATGCTTTCAGCAATCTTTGATTATGGAAATTATAACAGTTACAGTGCGAGTCTCTACTCGGAGACAATGTTGGAAAGAAGACTGACCAACAACTACTACCAGCCAACCAACCCCTCACAACATTGCTTAGGGTGGTATTTATAAGCAAAATATCGGAAAGACATCATTACAAGTGACCTCGACAGGTCTGCTTAGAGAACTCTTCAAAAATCTAAGTGTTGCTGGAATTAAATGCAAGTAAATCTTTTTGGCTGCGCTGAGGGCAGCTGAATCGGAACAGGTGACAAGGTGGCCCTTGGGGGAAAAATGCGGTGCTGCTGGAATGATTGTGCTTCGGGAACTGCAGTTCGGCTCTGGTGTGAATTAAATGTGCAATAATTATGATTTGAGAGCTTCAAGTGGTTTCGCCCTCTTTCTATGAACCTGCTGGAAGATATTAAATGTTCTCCTCCTTCGGGCCGCTCCTCAAGATTTTCACTGATACTCTTTGCCACTACATTGATGGCTTCCGCCGTCGACTGATACTCTTTGACACGCTTGAAGCCTGATGACTTGATCTGATACACTTTAAACTCTGTCATTGATCTGCTGCTGTCTTTAAACCGGATCATTTTGGCACGATCGGGAGATTTTAGGGCTTTTCGGCGCGCAATGGGCTAAGAAATCAGAAGATTCCTCGAAGATTCCTCGAAATGGCCTATTTCCCGTAGCGATCGCGCTAATCGCGCATCGAAAACTGCCTATGTTTCTTGTTCTGGAGCTCCGAAGTGCGATTTTTCTTCCTGCGTGAAGTTTCGGCTTTCTGGCTGCTGACGTCAGCATGACGTCGGCTGTACGGCAGATGACGTCAGCTGTGGTGGGTCCCTGGTACAGAGCGACGTGGTGAGGTGCTGATACTGGAGGGTAATGCGATGAAGAAACTCCGATGCGATCGCAATATCGCATCGGCGGGGAACGGAGGGTGCTTGAGTTGGACATTCGGCGCTTGCGACCGCCGATATCGCAATATCGCGTCGGGTGGTGACAGATGGGTGATAACCTGCATGGAGATAAAGTGCGATGCTGCGATGCGATCTGGCTTTAAGGTTCTATGAAGTATAAGTTTTGGGGGGGAAAGAGCAAGTAAGTGGGTGTGAAGGGCATTTGAGGTTTAGGAAGGGGTCCGATTACCTCAGAGGGATCTTATACTTTGGAAGGAGTCCATTGTATCTGGGAGATGGTTTGGAGGTCAAGGGTTCTTGCTAAGTTTCAGATAAACTAAGAAATTCCCGGGGGTACTTATGGTTATTTTTCAACCAGGGGTAGGGATATTACGTAGGGGAATTTTACTTAATATTAATAAGGGGATGGGAAGAATAGGGAGCTAAATAATAATGTTAGTGGTTAATATGGAGGTGGCGAGAAAGCGCTAAGTTCAGGAGACCTTAGGCTGTTACAAGGGGGTAGGACCATGCTTGAGAGAAAGTATGGAACAACTTCGAGTAAAGCAGATCTTTACTCAAACCAGTGTTATGAAGATGATGGAACTTAAGAGGTATCAAGCAGATCTTGACCTCTTTTGGGGAAGTTAGTTAATGATTGGGGGAAACAGAGAAGGGGAGTTAGTTATACCTCTTTTGAGCTTCTTGCATACAAATTCTTGTTGATTGTGTCTTGAATGATATGACACCTGAAAACCTGGAACTGGTCAGCAATTAGGATTCAACAACCTTAGAACTACCTACCCAGCCTACTTACCTAGCATTTTTTCTTCTTTTGTTTGGGGGTGCACTTAGACTTGCAAACCCATCGTTCATTTTTCTTTTGATGCTTTCCTATCTAACATACTACCATTATTTCTTCAGGGGCCCCAGATAAACTGTTGGGCTCCCTCTGCTTCTCTACCTATCTAAGAATCTGCCAAGATTAAACTGTTTGGACAGATTTACATTCTCTATATTCTAAAACAGGAAATTTAAACCTAGGGAGACCAAGATTAAACTGTTTGGACCTCCCTTTAACCGAAAAATGGCGATACCGGGACACCTTTACAAAATTTGGAAGGAAATTGAATGAACTTGAGGTAGCCTTCTACACTTGGAGACTGTTAAGCAAATATGGAGCATTGCAGCAGGCAAAGTACGACATATTTGGCCTGTAGAATGTCAATCATGAAATATGAATAACCTGCTGCAGCAGGGAGCTAACACATAGAACATACCATACTTAACATGGTATCAGAGCTGAGGTGAAGACAAAGCCCGAGCAAGAGCAAGAGCAATCACCGAAGAGAAGATTAGCAAGGCTATCCTAAAAGAACTATGGGGTCCTCAATAC
This sequence comes from Pinus taeda, assembly GCA_000404065.3. Taxonomy (NCBI): domain Eukaryota; kingdom Viridiplantae; phylum Streptophyta; class Pinopsida; order Pinales; family Pinaceae; genus Pinus; species Pinus taeda. The sequence continues at coordinate 7,846 of APFE031208767.1, forward strand.
TCTTTCCTACCGAAGACAAGCTCCGTGAGAAAGCTGACTATCACGGATGGAAGATGTCTATCAATCTAACCCTTGAAGATCAAGGAGAGCTGGGGATCAAGGAAGAGGACAACCATTCAAGAAGGCTAGAAAGTCCGAATGTACCTGACCTCAAAAAGAGCCTAGTGTCCATCTCGACAATGGAAGACAAAGGCTACAAGGTAACCTTCAGCAATGGCAAGGTATGTATATGGAAAAATAATGTTAAAGATGCCTTTACTCTTGGGTTTAGTGTTGATTCATTATATCAGGTCAATGGAAATCTGCTAGGTGTCATGTCTTATGACACATCTCTTCAGTCCGAACTTTGGCATTAGAGGTTTACCCCCCTTCATTATAAAGCTATACTCGGTGTAAGACAAATGGTGACAGGGATGCCCGAATTCCAAGTAGAGAAAGAAGGTGTATGTCCAGGATGTGCCGAAGGAAAGCTCAAAAGGGGACCGTTCCCCTCAAGCCAAAGCAAGACCTCCGATATATTACAGTTGGTTCACTCAGGCATTTCTGAGACTGGCATTAAGAGAGAGACTACTACACCACATACTCCTGAGCAGAATGATGTGGCGGGAAGGAAGAACCGCACGATTGTGGAAGCTGTCCGGGCCATGCTACATGTTCAAAGACTTCCGAAGTTTCTATGGGCTGAAACTATAAACACTGTCGTATATGTACAAAATCGATGCCCTCATCATGCATTGGGTTCTAAGACTCCTGAAGAAAAGTTCACCGGTAAGAAACCTGATGTTTCTCATTTTAGAATTTTTGGAAGCCCTGTATATTTTCATGTGCCGAAAGAGAAAAGAAATAAATTGGGTGCACCTGGAAAGAAGGGAATTTTCGTGGGCTATGGTGAAAATACTAAAGGCTATAGAATCTATGTAGCCGGTCAAAGGGAAGTCATAATTAGTCATGATGTCACCTTTGACGAAGATATGGCTCTCAGCAAGGTGAACAATCTTCCGACTTTGAGGAGCTCTCAAGAAGCCAACACCAGGGAACCGAAAGAAAAGGATGATGAATCAATGCCTGATGTAGAAGAACCCATGGATCCGATTGATCCTCCTCCATATGAGCCTTCCTATTCTAGAAAGAGGCCTTCATGGCTTAAGGGGTTACTTGATGATGCTGAAGGACATGCTGCACCCTGAGGAACCTTCCGTCAAAGTAAGAAACTTAGCAGGTATCAGGGATACCTGACCATCATGAGCACGATCATACAAAATGAGCCTTCATCATTCTCAGATGTCGTCAAGCATTAACTATGGAAGGATGTTATGACCATAGAATATGAGTCTATTATGGAGAATGATGTCTGGGAAGTAGTTCCCAGACCCTGGACAAGACAATTGTTACTTCAAAATGGCTTTACAAGATAAAGCATGCAACAAATGGAAGTATGTAAAAGTATAAGGTTCATTTTTTTGCTTTTGGTTTATCGCAGAAGGAAGGTATAGACTATGATATTTTCACCTGTTGCCAGATATACGACCATCCGCTTGATCATAGCCCTTGTGGCTTCACAAGGATGGAACCTGCATCAGATGGATGTCAAGACCGCGTTCTTGCACGATTCGATCAAAGAAGAGGTCTATGTGGAGCAACCCGAAGGATTTGAGATTTATGATCGAAAATCTCATGTATGCAGGTTGAAGAAGGCTCTTTATGGGCTGAAGCAAGCACCCCAAGCATGGTATGAGAGGATCCAGCTACTTGATGAAGTTGGGATTCACTAGGAGTGAAGCCGATCCTAACCTTTACTTTAAGGTTGAAGATGACCAGACTCTCATACTGGTGCTATATGTGGATGACCTTTTTCTAACAGGTGCAAACCCTCTCATTTACAAATGTAAGAGGGAGTTGGCTTTTGAATTTGAAATGAAGGACCAGGACTTGAAGTGTGGTAGAAGCCGGGGGAAATTTTCCTATCTCAAGGAAAATATGTGGTGAAGATATTGGAAAGATTCGGTATGATGGACTACAAGCCTGTGACTACCTCAAGGATCTTAACTTTTAAAAGTTATATGGTAGTGATGTCGGACCAGATTTGGGAAATGCCTCTGAGTTTCATAAACTCATTCGCATTGATGTTCTTGGTGAACCTCCATCCAAACATATGTTTGTCAGTTAACATTATGAGCTCATATTTGGTTGAGCCTCACTAGATTGATGCCAAGAATCTTCTGAGATATCTTTGTAGCACAATGGGTTAAGATACACTGTTGGAGATGTGAGACTACCTAGATATACTGATGCTGATTGGGCAGGTAGTGTGGTGGACCATAAGAGCACTTCCGGGTGCTGTTTCACCTTGGGATCTGCTTCGATATCCTGGATGAGCAGGAAGCAGAAGTAGGTGGCTTTGAGCACCGCCGAAGCAAAATATATTGCTGCTAGCATGACCTCGTGTGAGACAGTCTGGTTGCGAAAGCTCTTCAGTGAGCTGTTTGAATTTACATTGGATACCACTGTGATTCTCTGTAACAACCAGAGGTGGGATTCAATTATTGA